>PVLD010004691.1:0-122159 GCA_004027595.1 Dinomys branickii | reverse complement strand
TGGTGTTTATTAAGGAGGTTCGCTCCCTTGCTGCTCACCTGGTCGCCATCTTCCCCGGATCTCTCGCACCAATTCTTCTGAGAGATTTACATCCACTGTCAGATGGCCCTCAGCAGGAAGCCAAAGACAAGTTGAATTCTTTGATCTATGCCATGCTTCCTTTGATTTGAATCACACAAGGTGCTAGTCAGAGTCTAAGGTCAACCTCCCACTATCCTTTCCCAGGTTATGAAGGAATTTGAACCCTTGCTGGTACAATATACGGCTTATGATGTAACCCAACTGCTGGTTTTACATGTACTATTTTGGCCCTTTGGAGTTTTTTGTAAATAAATATTCAGAATTTCTATCTCTTTCTGAATACAAGACTTTGGCACATTTGAAAATATGGTGGTGATAATACTAAAGGCCTATTAGGGAACTGATGGTAGCCATCCCGGTGAGTAAAGGTTAAGTGACATTTTCTGTTGTTGCTCCTTCTCTGCTCTCCTAGCCCATTCTGCCCAGGCGTGATATTTCTCTCTGTATTAGGTTTTGAGTATCCGAACAGTAGATCACACACCTTTAAGGCTGTTATTTTCAAGTTTTAATAATGTTTTGCAACTTACTTCCTGTTTCTCAGCTGCCAGCCTTGCCAAAAGCATTCCTTGTCAGGTACTAATTTGGGTGATGTGACGACCACTTGATCTAAATTTTTGGTGGGTAATTACTGAGTCAGAAGTGAGTAATTTTTTGATATCCAGTGGCAGTCAGAAAGGTGGGTATTTTACTAACTGCTCATTAGAGATTCTCCAGTAGTGAAATGTCCTGAATTTTGCTCTGTTTGCAGACAGAAGAAAAATCTGACTGCTCAAACGAAAAGAACTTTCTGCTTATTTTGGCAGCACTTACAGGGTATATTGAAGGGATTTTTTTTATTACGAACCTACTCCAGAATTTCATTGTACCTGCAATATTAATTTTGTATTGATCAAAACTCATGCAGTGACTTTCTTCTTTTAAATTGCAGAGAACATACATTTAATTTACAAAATAGTTGAAGATATTTCAGGTATTAAGGATTTAAGAAATACTAAAATCCCTCAGTAGTATATTTTCTTCTACATAAGAGGAAAGGTCACCAATCTTACTGTGAAAAAGTACAAGTTCTTTTCATGTAGCACTTTTGCGTGGATACTTTTGTGAGTTTCTAAAATTGTCCATTTTATTTTTCTATCAGAAATAATAAATAATAGAGATGTTTCTGGTAAGAAACTAAAGTTATCACTGAAACTTGAAGTAAATGCATTTATTAGAAACAGAGAAAGTTTTGTTTAGGGGTATTTTTACTTTAAAAAAGAAACTTCAACATATCATATTACATTCCTTTAACTACAAATAGAAAGTTGAGCTGACATTACACAGTTAAACTCATACACTTTTTTCTTTCATAATGTTATGTGATTAAATCATGCCTTTTTATTATAATTACCTAAAATTTATAATACAAAGTTACATGTTTCTAATACAGTTTCACTGATCAAGATACTTTGGCCAAAGATTTAGTTTAATTGTGAAAATATTTAATTGATTTGAATAAATTATATTTAAAAATATTAAATTAAATAAATGCTGAATTGGTTTCCTCTGGTTACTATAATAAATTACCATAAACTCTGTGGTTCAAAACAAAATAAATTTATTCTTTTATGGTTTTGGAGCCCAAATGTAAAGATTTATAATATCTAAATCAAGATGACCTTTTAGGGAAAAATCTGCCCCTTTTTTCTTCCAGCTTCTAGTAGTTGGCAGCATTCTTTAGCTTTGTCTGCATTGAGCCACTATCTGCTTCTGTGGTCCCCTCCTTTGCTGAGTGTGTGTGTGTGTGTGTGTGTGTGTGTGTGTAAACTCCCTGTTCCCAGATACATTCCAATGTCACTTAGGACTCATCTTGATGACCCAGGATAGTTCTTCATCTCATCAAGATCCTGAATTTAACATTCTCTGCAAATATTCTTTTTGCTACATAAATTAACTCAGCATCTCACAGGATGAAGGGATCAGAATTAATATTTCTGTTTTTTTTAGCCAACCAAAAATGTTTACTGAATACTTTAGAAGACAGAATATGATCAATACTCTAACTGAAGTACAATCTTTTACATGATTTAGGAAAAAACAAAGTTCACACTCATTGCACAGTAACAAGAGTGGTTACAGAAAGGGTAGTGTGAACTAAACTCTGAAAACAGGTATGGCTTTGAAGGCAGGATCAAGGTAGAATAAAATCCTAATGACTGGAAACTTAGGAAGCAAGCTATAGAAGAACATAAATTTGCCAGTTGGATTGTTGTTTGTTTAGAAACTTGAACTCTTAAGCCAGATTCTTGGGCTTGAATCCTCATTGCCTTTTCCAGCCATGTATCTTTGATCTCTTTGAATTTTAAATAATTCATAAGTGTAATTGACATAGTAGTATCTAACTCATAGTATTTTGGTAATAATACATAAAGTACTTGCAATTGCATTTCTATATACCCATGTTCTTTCACGTACAATGGGTGTTATGTCTTGATAAATCCATGGTATCTTGAAAATATTGTAACTCAAACTTGCATGTAATATACCAAACCTACTGAGCATCACAGCTGAGCCCAGTCATCCTTAAACATGCTCAAAACACGGATAGTGCCCTATATTTGGGCAACATCATCTAACATAATACTATTTTATAATAAAATTCTAATACTTCATGATAATCCTTGAATACTACACTGAAAGTAAAAAACTGCTTCTATGAGTATGCTTTTGCACTATTGAAAAATTGAAAAATCATTAAACTGAACTATCAAAAGTTGGGAACTGCTAGGAAAATACAAGTTGGTATGGTCATCCCTAACTTCTAGTACAGCTTTATTGCTTATGTGTATTGAGTAACTCTGCCAAATCTGTTCAGAGGTAGGTGGAGATTCTACTCTTCTGTGAGTTGCAGAAACAACCCAAAGTTTCTCAAATAAACAATTGTCTTTGTTAATCACAGCCCAGACCTGAAGGGCTGTAAGTCAACTTGAAACGGTACAATTTTTCTCTGCTATTTTTATTTACAACAACTTCATGTAGGGATGAGTACATATGATTATCTTTCAATAATTCTGGGGTAGATATTATTTTACTATTAGATTGCAACTTATAATCACTCTATATCATAGCTTAATTGGCAGCAGTTTTCCCTTCTTAATGGCACATAAAATAATGACAAGTTTTATCATCCGTGGCACCTGGTTACGATGAAGTACAGGTTCAGTCTCTTACTGTAGGTGGAGAGACTGTGATTCTGTGTGTTTTGTTTTGAAGGTAAGTCAAAGACCTAAGTTCAGGCTGACCTTCATGTACAGACTCGTGTGGACATTTTCATGTGTGCATCAAGCTCTGCGGTGGTCTCTGAGACAGGCCATTCACGTTGAGAAGAGGCAGCGTGACACAGTGAAAGGAGAGTATGCTGCGTAGCAGGTGCTACATGGAGTCAGTTCACAGGCTGTGCCACCTGGGAGACCGTGAGTAAGCTGCTTGTCCTCTTGTCCTCACTGAGTTCCTGCTGTCCCATTAAGAGATAGGAAAAATTATTTTTCTCACAAGGTCATGGAAAGAATTTTCCAAGGTTCTTGAGGCAAATCTAGAGGGTTCTCAAAGTATGTCGCTGTTTCTTTGCATTTCCTCCTTGCCTTGTCATTAGTCAGAATCATGTGATCACTTCTGGCCAATGGGTTATGTGAGCTGCTCGAGCCCGATGCTGTAACCCTCCAGCTGCCTTGTGCACTGGAGTCTGTTGCGTAAGAGCACTTTATCTTGTATCGCTGAGTGATTTTTGGGCACTCATGCCACCCCTAACCATGGATATTCACATGAGACAGAGAGCTAAAGCAAGAATAACTTTGTGCCCTGTTAACCTGCTGAAATATGGCTATTATTTATTGCTGCAGCATAGCACAGCTGTACTCATTGTACATCGCGTATAACAATTTACTACAAACAGTAGTTTAAAACAATACATATTTATTATTCTGCAGTTTCTTTTAGGCAGAAGTCTGGGTTTGGCTTGGCAAGATTCTCTGCTGAGGCTGTTGCAGAGCTGGGGTCTGGGTGTCAGCTCAAGTGCTGGCTCCTTTCTGGGGCTAGGGAACTCTTTTGCAAGCTCAGTGCTTATTGAAAGAATTCATTTCCTTGAGTTTACGGGGCTCACTCTTACTCTCCTTGCTGCTGCCCTTAGTTTCCAGAGGCCATCTACAGCTTTGGCCAGCACCAGAGCACTGAATTCTTTATGTGTGTTGGATGCCGTGTTCCTTCTTCTGTAAGCACCAGAGGAAAACTTTTGGCTTTTAAGGGTGTCATGTGATTCATTCAGAGTTGACTGTTTAACTTTGTACTGTAAAGTCCCTGGTTTGGGGTCTTATTTACATCTGAAAAAAGATCCCCTCAGCAGTGTCTGTGTGAGTATTTGTGTGGTAAAACAATAAATGGAGACCTTGCAGACCAGCTGCTCCTTCTGCTTACCACACTGAAGCGCTGCAGTCTACAGAGTGCTCAGTGTAGACTAGGGGCTCAGTAAATAATCACTGCCTCGCTACCACATGGATGGCGTACATTTATCTATTTATTATTTCAGGGATGTGCTTTGTTTTTAAAATTTTGTTCGTTAGCCCAATCTGGACTTTTTTTTTTTTTTTTTTCATTTTTTGTGGTGCTGGGCATTGAAGTCAGGGCCTTGTATATGTTAGACAAGTGCTCTGCCACTGAGCTACAGCCCCAGCCTATTTTTTTAAAAATTTTAAGCAAGGAACTAGTGTACAAAATATCCTCCGTCTGACGATTCTTAGTTGTTTTAACCCCTACTCAAAGAAAGAGAAATGCCTTTGGTGAAAATTATCTTTGGGAAAATTATCTCGAAGAATTTTCTATTATTTATATAAGTACACCAATAGAACAGAACAGAGAATATATAATGGTGCTTGTATGTATATGAATTTGTGTCTGTATTTGTTTTGCTATAGTCCATCAAAGTCTATTTATTTCCGGTTATGATGATAGATACGTAGCCTAATTCAAACTTCAACTACCACAGTTTCACAATAAACACCCAGAAGTGTGTCTTTTTGTACACGTTTGTAAAAGTTTCCTGAAGTTTGACTGGCCACAATTTAATTTGAAGGGCTATTGAATGTATGTTTTAAATTGTGATCAGTTGTGCAAAACTGATTTTATTTAAAGTTTATGTAACAAGTTTACCTCCTACCGGTAATGTAGAAGAATGTATTTTCATATAACTTCACTTACGTATGATACTGATCAAAGTTTTCAATATTTTGTAACTTTATATGTGAATATGATTTCTCAACTATGGATTGAAGTTTATTCATTGATAATGTTTGGGGGTTATTTGTTTTACATTTAAATTCCAAGTGACTCACAAGCTATGGAACTGTACACACTTTGTACATAGTGTGAACCCTTAGCTGGTTGTGCTGGTATATGCCTGTAATCTCAACACTTAGCAGGCTGAGGTAGGAGGCTTGTCAGAAGTTCAAGGCCAACCATGGTGTTACACAGTGAGTTCAAAGCCAACCTAAACTACATAGGGTGATCCTGTCTCAAAAAACAAAAAATTAATGAACAACAGCAAAACAAAAGTTAAAAGGAATAACAGAACATGGTGTGCAGCCTAAGCGGTTTCTATTCTTGATACCGTCTTTGCTTTGAGGTTTGTGAAGGAATCGTTTCTCTTCATATTTTTGCAATGTCATTAGCCCTCCTTTGAAATCATTAGCATCCTCGAAAGTCTTAGGTAGGAGATAGGAAGAAAAAGGTGGTGGGAGATAATAAATTAGAAATGTTGGTAATGAAACACACTTTACTGCCTCTTGCCACAGATGACGTTTTATTCTTAGCCATCAGCTATGTGAAGGTTTATAGAGATATGTAGAATAGCAAGCCCAGGATGATGGGTTAAATGGAAAGAGTAAGAAGAACTCTCTTTTTAATATGCATCAAAGGCACCAATGGCTGGCCTTGTGCTATCTTGAACTAGTGAAACTGCCTTAGTGAATAAGGAATTAATGAGGAAAATATTGATTTTAGTTGTTAATTTGCTTTCAAAAATTGGGTTCCTGAAATCTTGGTAGAATAAGTGCAAAACGTATCTGTTTATCCATTTGTTCCTATTAAAATGGCACTTTTTGAAAATATTATCTGGTATTAATCTGGTGAACAGCGTTATAAATGCCAGGGTTTATGTTTATTATACGTATTAAACTGGTCCTGATATCTCATAAAAATAAAATAAATGGCAGGGCTAGAAATGTAATACTTTGTATAATTCTTCAAATCTTTAATATTCTGTTTATTAAGTTTTTATTGAAATACAATACATGGAGGACAGAGAGAGTGAGTACATTTTCAGAGCTGTATAACAGCTGAGCTCCTGTACTCTAGGAGAAAAATTGTCATGCTTGCATTTCTTTCATGAAAATCTCTTAGACTCCCAAAATCTCTACATCTATGGGAATTTGTTTATAAGAATCAAGAAAAGGAAGTCACCTTCTCCTTTAGGAAATGTTCATGTTGAGGTAAAAGTGTAATCTGGGGCACTTTTATTCATCTGGAGCTGATTGAGCTTACCACTGTCACAGGGAGAGAGACGACCTCAACAGTGAGCAAACACAGCAAGGAAACAAACCGAATTAGAGGCTTTGGGAAGCACAGGGGAAGAGAACAAATCCCGGGGAATTCTTTGGAGAAAAATAACACCATCCTTTCATCTAGTAATAATAGTGCTAAGAATGGGATACTCCTACTGTCAGGCACATCTGGGGGCAGAGAGCAGCTAAACTGAAATTAGGCCTGGAGGGTAATATTCATGGAACTCTGTCTTAATTCCAATAATTAGGGTTGAGATGAAGCAGGATCTGTAGTTGCATGCTGCAGTGGGCTGAATGTGTTCCTGTGAAATTTGTAAGTTGAAATCCTAACTGGAAATGTGATGGTATTAGGTGGGGCCTCTAGGACATGACTAGGTCGTGAGGGTGAAGTCATCATGAATGAGATTAGGCTTTTATAGAAGAGACCTCGCAGAGCTCTCCCACTCTTTCAGCTATGTGAGAACCGCAAGATGACAGTCTGCATCCCAGAAGGGACCCTTCGTGAGGGCTTGACCAGGCCAGCACCTTCTGGCTTCCAGAGCTGTGATCGGTAAATTCCTGTTGTTCTTGAGTCACCCAGCTCATAGCATTTTGTTATAGTGGCACAAGTGTCACAAACCACAAAGACTCACGGAAGGTAATGAAAGAGCATCCTGTTCTGACACTACGGAGTAATTCCTGTCAGGGAAGCAAGGCCTTCTGTGAATCGTAGAAGTCCTACCTGGACAGTGAAAATAACGATTTTGAAAATTTCCCTAGCACAACAAAGAAACTAATTACGGTAAAGTGCTTTGAGTGTTTCCAAAGTAAAGAGAAATATTATTATAACAATATTGAAGTATTCCATATGCACTTCAAATTTGAATGGTCACATTTCTTATTTCTCTATAATCTTTTATGTCAATTCTCTCTCACCCAGAAGAACAACATGTAGATTCAGCACAGCAAATAATTGCTTTCAAATTGAGAGCCTGTAGAAATACTTCCAGTGACTGACTGTGACTGGGAGTAGAGATTACAAAGACATTTCTGTAGGAGAAACAATTCAAACACTACAGGAAAACAGTTGAAATTTCTAAGAGAGGAAACATAGGTTGGAACATGTAAGGATGGACCTAGAGTCTGTCAGCAGTCTGTAAACTTCGTATGAAAGACCACAGAATAAATATTTTAGGCTCTGCCAACCAGATGGTCTTTGTAGCGCGTACATAATTCCGCCATTGTAGCCCAAAACCACCATAGACAATACATAAACAAAAGAACATGGCTATATTCCAATAAAACTTTATTTGACAAAACAGGTGTGAGCAGACTTTAGCTTATAGTCCATAGTTTAACAAGCATTCTAGGTTGTAAGCCTTTTGAAGACAAAGGCTCTGTTTTATCCCTAGTAACCTATATATCTAATGCACTGCACAAATTTAATTAAGATTTGGTGAATGAGTAATAGATTCATATTTTTCCTTGTTTATGTTTTTGTTATATTCAGAATCTGTTTCAACACACTATTTGTAGAGTGCCTAAAATTCATCAGGTACTAGGCTATTTTGTCTGTCTCTCTCTTCCTTCTTATTTTTTGTTTTCTTTTGCTTTGTTTTGTTTTCTTCCGGTTGATTCTATTTAGTTGCTTATTTTGACTGTCAGAAATTCTTCAGAAGGTACTGAAAGTACAATAAGCATATGTGACAAAGTAAACAATGAGTGTTTTATATGAATTTGTATTTTTATGTATATGCTTTACTAAAATTTATCCCTTAAATGAAAACTTTTTTCCTCTAATGTTCATTCCATATAATACCAGGCCTGTAACATGGCTCCTTGATAAAAGATTCCTCAGTGACAAAAAGCTTACGAAGCTACTCACTGTCCGTCAGTCAACAATTATTAAGCCAGGTGATTCAGTTTCTGCTGAGGGCTTCCTGTGGGTTGCTGGCACGTCTTCCCTCAATATGAGACAGAAACAGAGAAAGAGAGGGAGAGAA
This sequence comes from Dinomys branickii, assembly GCA_004027595.1. Classification (NCBI taxonomy): domain Eukaryota; kingdom Metazoa; phylum Chordata; class Mammalia; order Rodentia; family Dinomyidae; genus Dinomys; species Dinomys branickii. Next base: position 113,506 of record PVLD010004691.1, on the reverse strand, counting down.
AGAAAGGAGGAGAAGAAGGAGGGGAAGGAGGGGAAGAGAGGAGGCGAGAGGAGGGAAAAGGAGGGGAGAGGAGAGATCATGTCTCTTTTGGCTTCTACTATAAAGATGCTAATCATATGTAGACACTCATTTCCCTGTCCTATCTTCTAAAGTTCTTACATTCTAATACCAACACACTGGGGATTAGGGATTCAACATATGAACGTGGGGGTGCAGACACTACTCAGTAGCATAATCAAGGAATCCTGATGCAATGACCTCTGTGAAAATATTGGCAAGTATCATTTGGTACAGGATCTCAGAAAGTGCGCAGGTCTCTGTTCACGTGGAACACAGCAGATGTGTATGACAGATGTGCTGGGGCAGAGAAAAGATGGATGTACTGAGTGCCTGTGTTTCCACAAAGGGTTTCACCACAATATTGCTTTCTCTATGTGATATAAAGATGAGAACAGTTTTCAAAAAGAACTGAATCCAGGCACTTCACATGGGGCGCCAATACTTCAGTGAATTGATAGGAATTCCAGATGCCCACCACCTGGAGATGTGGAGGGGCCCAGAACAACAGGAAAGTGAGTTTTAGCACAGTCTCTGCTTCCGGTGGAAGGAGCTTCTGAACTAATGGGGCATTGCAGCCACGACTCACAAATAGACCTATAGCCACTTTTCCTGCTAGCTTTGTTCCAAGCACCACAGAAAAGAGTCTTATAAATGTGGAGTTTCCAAACTGTATTTGACCATGGAGATCAGTTCTATTCCTTTTGCAGATATGTGCATGCCTATAGGTTTTTTGTGTACAAATCATTAACAGTTCATAGAACCAGTGCTTTGTGAAACACATTTTGGAAATATTCTCTTAACTACTATGGCAGAATGATTAAAAATTACCACAGGTGCTCACAACACCTGGTATCTATACTCTTCCCAAGGTAACCATGGACTCCTCCCATTAAAAGGCAGAGTTTCATTACTTGTGAATCTGGACAGAGTGATTTGCTTCAGCTAATAGAATTTGGCAAGTGAGGGTGATATAAATATGAGGCTAAATCCCAAGAGACCTTGAATATTTTCATTTACTATAATAACTAGTTGTGCTGTCACCTTGAATGGATTAAGAAATGCCTAGCACATTAGGGGAGCACAGTTGTGAGTGTTTCTTTGGATGTTTGATGAGTAAATGTAGGCTGCAAACTGAGGAGGAAGCATCTACACCAGATGTGGGTGGCACCAACAATATGCTGATCGTCTAGGTGGACTCAGAAAGGAAAGAAGGAAGTCTTCCTTTGCTTCTTCAGAGGAACCCCAGCCTTCACCAGTGCCTTTAGACATTTGTGTCCAGATATTTCAGGCTTCTAGCTCAGATTGTTTAGCCTTCTAATGCAGATCTTTTGACATTCTGACCTGAACTTACCCCAGACTCTGCAGAAAGCTCCAGGCCCTTGACCTCTGACTGGATCCTCTGGGTTTCCAGAGGGCAGATGGTCATTTACATTGTGCCATACCTCATTTGCAGGTGGCCATGGTAAGCCTACTTAGCAAATATTTAATGTATCATATTGTACTTTATTATATTATTATGTTATGTTATGTTATCTGTCTCTGTAGTCAGCCATAACTGATACAGATTTTGGTACCAGAAAAGTGGGATCATTTCTACCACTAGTTTGCAGTGTGGTTTAGAAGTTTTGGAGCTTGTTCTTGGGAAGAGTTCAAATGGTTTAGAGATTCTGGCTAGAGAAGCAATCCTAGAATGTTGTAGATTGAGTTTGATGGGAGATTTTGGTTAGAGCTCAGAAGAGGAAAATTCTGATAAAAAGGCAGATGGAAAAGGTCAGACTCAGTAGGTTTCAGTTGGGAACAAGGATTCCATTGCCATGTTTATTATCCTCTGGCAGAAAATTTGTCTATATTTTGCTCATATCCTAAGACTGTGGAAAACTAACATTAAGGGAGTTGGACTAATGAATCTGCTAGAGGACTTTCAAGGCAACCCAGTGTTCAGACTGTTGTGTACTTACTGCTGGCTGCTTTTAGCAATATCTACTGTGAGAAATAGAAGCAAATAGACCATTGTAAAATGTGGGACTTGGTGCTCTCCCAGTGGTCCCCTGGAGAAAACAGTGAGAAGATTTAGAAAATAAAGACAAGAGACAATAGCTGGGGTCAGGTGGAGTTACCTTTTGCCTGATGAGCAGAAGGACTGACTTCAACAGTAGGGGCATTTATTTATACCCTCAAGAGGTTGGTTAATTTCCACCTCACTGCCCAGCAACCAGTTAAGTTACAACAGCTTGTTTACTCCGAGGAAATCCCATGTTCTCAGGCTGGCTTCATCCTGAATGTGTAATTATTTCCCAGCTTCAGCAGCTCCCAACATCTCTCCCTTTTCTGTTTAGTTGCCGAAGTGATGGGTGTTCCACTGATGCTGGAAAAGCTATGCTTGAAGAATATAGTCCAAAGTCCATAACAGTGGTCAGTTACCAGTTTAGTTGGCAACTGTCAGAAGTTGTTGGTGACTTGAATCTCTTCAGCTGACCTGTTACTCTGGCATTGCTTCTTTATATCTTGTGGTTACACTTTTCTGCTGGATGTTCAAGACCAAGTTAAAGTGAGACCTTTATAAATAAAAATTTAACATTTTGCTATCTATCAAGGTCAGTTAAGTCTCCTCAGGAATCATCTTGGAACCAAGTACAGCGTCTCTTGATCTTCTGTCAGTGTCAGCCATCTGGATGAGTCATAGCCATTGCTTGATCAAAGTGCTTTCTGAAAAAGCTTGAGATTTTTTCTTTCCTGGTGACACTACTTAGATACACTCTATATCGTAGAATAACTTTTCTCTGTGGTGCCATAATCTCCTTGATCAGAAAATCAGGGACTCAACTGAGTTATAGGATGTCACAGCAGTGGTTCTCTTATGTCCTGAGTCTCCACTGACCTCAAAAGTCATGGCCGAAATACTGACTGTCCTCTTAGTCCAATTTATCTCTCTAATTTTTAGTTCCCAAATCTCAGTTGTTAAACATCCAACAGAGAAAATTGAGGACATAACACTGTAAGGAAGGTAATAAGCTTAATATTACAATCAGGTCTGAATAGCAAACACCTTAAAACGTAACAATGGAACCATCATTTTTTAACAACCCTGGATATCTTAATATTTAAATACTCATAGAATGTTAATGAACAACAATTACATATTTTTACACAGCAATTTAGAAATCAAAAACCATACATAACATTGCTACATGATAATCATAATGACATTTTATAACATACTTAAATTTTCATTTTGACATGACCATTTTAACCAATTATCTCTACCTAATACGTAAGAAGCTTTTATCTAATTTTTTGTTAAAGGCATAGGTCTGAATCTGAAGGAAAGTCCAATCACAATAAACAATCTTTGTTTTACATTTTGGAAGACCTGTAGATCCAGAATCATAAATATATTACATACACCCTAAGATATGAATTATCATACACATGTGAAAACCTTTGTTAAAATTTAGTTTTGTACCAAGAGCATCTTTTATGAGAAAACTTATTGTAATTTTTACTGAAAACTTTCTTTTCACCAAATGACCCAATTATTGGGGTGTCTTCCAAGAGACCATGGAGATCACTGGGGGCTCCTTATTAATGAACAAAGGTTGGCCACACCTCTGTTCACCAAATGGAGTCCTACCCAATAATTTCTCCTCATCCTAAGGACTGTGGTTAAAATATCTTAAATTTTATACCAAACCAGCTGATAACTCAGGTGAAAGCATGCTCTTAAATTTATAGCCCAATTGTACTATGAACAAATGATAAAAGAAAAATTGTTAAGCTTAAAATAAAGGGGAACAGCTGTTTACTGAATGACAGACAAACATGCAAACAAGTACATAGAACAAACGAACAAACATCTTTACAAGATCAGATTGGACTCACATGTATTTTTGACCAAAATGAATTATAGTAACTATTACAATTGTAGAAATTTATAATTTAAATAGACTAGTCAGATTTTTGTCAATTAACAGAGATCTCTTATCAGAAAAATTTGGATCAAATACAACCCTTAATCAATAATGGATTAAATACAACCCTTAATCAATAATGAATATATATATATATATATATATTCTTTGTATTTTATTGTCAGAAGAATACTGATAATTTTCAGCTCAATTATCTTTATATACTCTGTCATTTACTTAAATCTTTAATTTCCATTTTGATTACTATTCCTGGGCCTTCTGGGTCGATTTCTTTGGTTGGCCCCAGTTTGGGATTAGCCTCATCCTATCTATTGGCTGTAAAGTGGTCTCTGAGGCATCACTATCGAAGGACTCCACATCAGCTCCCCCAAAGGTAGCACTAACTTCTCCTGATCTGAGTTCATGATATAGCTGGACAACACACTCTGGTACTCAAATCGGTTGCTCAGCATTCTCTGGAAAAACAAGAGCATACCCTCTACCCCAGGTAAATAGTGGCCTGGGTCCCTTCCATTGTCCAGTATGGAGATCTCTCCAAAAGATCCTTCTTAGCCTCTTTTCTTTTATCTGATGGAAGTGTCTTTCTGCTGCTGTACTTCCATCTTTTGTAAAATTTAAAAAATTTAATTAGTATATATTGACAGATGAAGTGGGATGGATTGACTCCCCCTTTTATTTTTGTAATTTGAATTCTAATCATAAAGTGAGAAACCTGTATCCAATATTTTGGAAGAGGAAGCTGTCATATCACCTCCCTTAACCTAAAATGACCCATCTTGTGAAAACAGAAGAAATTTGAAATAACTTGTCTGAAGAATAATGACAATTAATAACACCAGAGAAATTAGTCTAAAATCACCTAAGATTGCCAAATAGTCTGAAAATCATTTTAGATTGATCTCAACAGTTTGGTAAATTGTTAGAATAGGTGACCCAAATATGAAAAAGTTATCCTAGCTTGTGCTTATTGGAGGCCAACATTAAGCCTGCCATTATTTAAATGGGATGTCAAAATTAAGCGACAGTTTAAATCGCACTGCTTTTAGATTGTATTTTAAACTTTGATATCTATTTGTAAAAGCTATTCCCAAGAGAATGTCTGTTTTGCATCCCTCCAGGTCAGCAATTCAGTACCTCCACTGTCAGGAAATAGCAATCACACCCTATAGACTTGAAGCTGCCCCACCTGGAGGCCATCTATACTTGTGTTTAGGTGCCCTTAAGAATGTTTTTCCTTTAAGTAATCAGTTTTATCTTTGAACCCAATAGGTGCCAGAAGACCCAAAGCGTTTGAGTCCCCTTTTTGTATTTATAAATTTTTAAAATTTTTGCCATGGGAAGAATGACTAATTGAGTGACATGAGAGTCTGGGGTGATCTGAACAGTGTTTTGAGTAGATTGAAACATAATCTTGATTTCCTCTGCATAATCAGCAATGACAGCACCAGGCAAAACCTGAAGACCTTTTAAAATAAGACTGCTGTGGCCTAGCAGGAGTCCCACTATACCCGAGGAAACGGTCCATAGACTCCAGTAGGAATAATTTTTGGTCCCACTTCAGGAATTAATACTAATCTGGAGGAGGGACTGAGGTCCAGGGCTCCACTCCACCACCTCAGGGAAGAATGAGCTCCTAGGAGAGGCTCCATTGTTTTAGTGCAGGGAATGGGGTCTCCTGCCCACATTTCCTCCCACTCCCCAAGCAAATGCCAGCAGGCAGGCTGCTTGGTGGCGGCACACAAGATTTTCTGAGTGCACCAGTTGTAGCTCTAGTCCTGGGCTGTCACTCCAGGCACTGGATGTCCAGTTTTGTTTTGTTTCTTCTTCTGAATTTTGAGTGCAGGTACTGATTTGAACTGGATGAATTTCCGGTACCAAACTCAGGCACAGCCTTGTCTGGGCCAGTGGCGCTGGTGGCAGGGAGAGCTAAGGCATGCTAGTCATCTCTTGCCCACTGGGTTCCTGGCCCACATGTTGGTAGCCGGCAACACGCACCAGTGGTTGCAGCTGGATGGGCTGTGTGGACACAGAGGCGGCTGGGTAGTCCCAGCGAGGTCTCCCTAGATTCCGAGCCTGGGGCTCTCCCTTAACCTGCTTTGCACTCCTCCCCATGACAGTGCCACCACCCTTGTCCTGCTTGGGCTCAAGCCTTCACTTTTAAAGTACAGTTCCAAGCTGAATCCTTTGTGGTTTTAAAACCCCATCTATCCACAATCCAGAAAAGAAAAGACAGGAACCAGGAAAACAGCAAATATATATATATATATACACACACACATATATATATATATAAATATCTGTGTTTTTGAAACTGTTTTATTTTTAACTACTAGCAACTTAACATACTTTTCCCCTTTTTGTTTTCTTGTAAGCGTATTTTTTCTAACTGTATTTTTTAAGGTAGACCTTCATGCCCCGCTCTTTACACCTGATAATTGTCAATATAACACCCCAATACTAACGATTGACCTACCAATCCACTCTCCCCACCCTGTTGTGAGCACAAATTCTGGGGAGTGTCCTCCCACAAACCACTCTCCTTACCGGAGTCCCCGCGTCAGGTGCCAGTTGTGGGACTCAGTGCTCTCCCAGGGGTCCCCAGGAGAAAACAGTGAGAGGATTTAGAAAATAAAGACAAGAGACGATAGCTGGGGTCAGGTGGAATCACCTCTTGCCTGATGAGAAGGAGGACTGACTTCAACAGTATGCGCATTTATTTATACCCTCAAGAGGTTGGTTAATTTTCACCTCGCTGTCCAGCAACCAGTTAACAAGTTACAAGGACTTGTTTACTCCTAGGGGCTTGTTTACTCTGAGGAGCTCCCACGTTCTCAGGCTGGCTTCATGCAGCGCATGTAATTATTTTCCAGCTTCAGCAGCTCCCAACAGTAAAAGTTTTCAGTTTTACCAGAAAGAAAGCACCCACAAAGGTGGAATAGAGGAAGAGGTTTCATTAAACAGAACAGGTTTGCATTAAAAGGAAGCCACGTATTTTGGGTCAGGAAATAAGAAAAATTGCTTGAGGGTATGTCAGGAACCAGCAAGAGCCTTCTTTTCATAGAATCACTTGTACAAAACTGTAAATCTTTCACTTAAGAGAGCACTGGACACCAGCACTGTATTCCAGAATGGCTGCCCAGGGAACAGTTTTCCCAGGCAGTTTACAGAATTAAGCCACTTTGAGGCCTCTGTCACCATGATCCAATAGCATCTAGCTACTGCTTGAGCTGGTGGCAGACCTTGCTGTCGTCCATGTTGTGCTAGTGGAATGTAAGGGCTGTAGAGACAGGGAGGCTCTTACCCAGATTTCAAGAGAAGGCCTGCGAAGCCAAGAAGTGTGCCCTTAAGAGGGTGTGAAGCTCTAAGACTGAAGCTCAAAGTGCCACAGAGACCCCAGGAAGCTGGAGAAGACAGGGATGTGAAACATTTGAGGAAAGCCACAAGGGGTGAGAAATGACAACCCAAGACAGAAGCCACAAGCGAGAGTTACAACACCAGTGCTGTCATGTGGGTGAGGCTGCCCCCAAGCCCTTTGGAGCCCACATCTCTCCGCAGCTCGTCCTCACGCTGTCTGTAGAATGATCAAATTTGGTGTTTGCCCAGATTTCAACATCGCTTTGACTCGAGTGTTTTCATCTTCCGATCCCTCCACTTCGGAATGACAAAGGGTTCTCTTTGTCTCTGCATTCCAGGGGTGTTTAATTTCTTCTTGATTTTATAGGGGCTCACAATGAAGAATTTGTCTTATGTCTCAGAGGAGACTTTTGACTTGAACTTTTCAGCAGTGCCAAAAGTATTCCAATTTTGCAAACTCTTAGAGATGAAATAAATGCAATTTTCATAAAAATGTGCATGGATCTTTTGAGAACCAGGAGAGGGGTATTATGGTGTAGATATGCATATCCTAATGCCTTATGGGATTGTAGGTGGGACCTTGGAAGGTGATTGGATTGAAGGGGCATTATAACTGACTTGATAGGAGACAGGGCCTGGTTGGAACACGTGGGTCACTGTGGGAGCGACCTGGAAGAGTTCCTCCCTTCGCTCTCTGCCTCCTAGATGCTATCAGGCGATGAGCCTTTCTCCACCCGGTGCTTTTCACTTACCCTTCTACTTAGAGCTGGCTGACTATGGACTGAAACCTCTACAAACTGTGAGACAAAATAACCCTTTCCTCCTCTGTGTGGTGAGAGTTGGGTATGGTCTCAGTGACAACAAAATTGTGACTAAAAGATTCACTGTTTGGACCCTCATTTCCCCTGCATGAATGACAGATAGGCTGATTAATGCTGGACAAGTGGCCCCATTACCCTTGTTCTGATCAAGAAGCAAACAACCAACAGGCTTAATAGAAAGGCCATGCTAGACAATCTTGGTCTTATTTTACGCCCAAACATTTGCAAATCCAAGACAAAACCAGAAGAACTGACTAGTCAACCTATAGCTCTTAAATATATGTTAAATAGACGACAGAACTATCCATCTGTCCTATAGGCTTGCGAACAAAAGTAAATGCTGGATGTTTTATGGCCTTGGGCAGGGGTTCAAGAAGTTTGGGCCATTATTACACAGAAATAAACACTGACATGGCTACTAATTTGGGACTTTCTTATATTTCATTCCTTACTGATGACATCAAGGCTAAGCAAATACTTTATTGACTTCATTGAAAGAAGACATTGGATTATATACATGAAAAGATAAGCAATGAAGAGTATCATGCCAAGAACCTAAGGTTTAGAAATGGTTATTGTAGTGTATTTTTTGACTTAACACAAATAATTTTGCATACCAGTAATGTAAAATTAGTATTGGGGATTGTGAGTGGTACTGGAAAGCAGATATACAAAGAATTTTTTGTGATTCTGTCCCTCACAAAAAGAGATTTCCCTACTGACTGAATCCGTTAAACACAATATCAGGTAAAATACACATTTAAACAGACACAATTTGGGGATCTTTCCTTGTTCCTTGAGATTTTTAAAATCTCTTTTTCTCTAGAAATAATAATGAGTAATATTGTGGCAAAATTCTTATCTTCTCCTCTCCTTTTCCTTCCCCTTCCCTCTCCTCCCCTCTTCCCTTCTTCCTCTCTTCCCCCTCCCCTTTTCTTTCATTGGTGGATTTAGAGGTGAAGAATGTTCTCAAAATAAACAAAAACGTTAAAATAACAACAGAAGCTCTCCCTTTCTCCTGCTTAAGTTTCTGTTCAGAAAGAAAATAAACACAGAGGCTTCGCTCCTCTCAAAGCAGCATTCTTGGACGAACAAATTGGTGCTACCTTCTTCTGCCCTGAGAAGCCATGAATGCAGCACGGGTGAAAGGCTCTATCTTCCAAGGCAACAGAGCGCCTGCCACACTGCTCAAGAAATCAGGGGCTCACTAGACCAGTGGAATTCCCATTCCACATGCTCAAGCCACTTAACTGGCTGTTTGCTGAGATGAAGCCAGCTAATTGAATTTAAATTAATGATGTACATTTCTTTTCATTTAAGTTGCTAAATTGTATTTCTACATTTGATAGTTGTTTGCTAAATCTTGGAAAACCATTGCATTTATAATATATGCTTGAAATTCCCTGTAGCATTAAGGGGAAAAAACCTAACAAGTTATGCATGATTCACTCACTCTAAACATCTGGATTTTATAGAAACATTAGAATCCAGATATTATTTGGGGAAATTATATTAGAAACAAATGATGCACTTCTGCATTCTATCTTTATTAAAACAGACTCAACTCACCTTGTTATTTAACAAAGTAAGAGACAGAAACAAATAAACAATATTTTCATGATAATTCTGGTTTTAGCTCAAACACAATGACTTTTCTTTTTCTTTTCTTCAAGTCTTTGTACCCTAAATAGTAGAGGTAAAAAATAATTTACTCACAGTCAACTAATTTGAAAAACTAAATATGTAATTTTTTCACAGCATAACGGATTTGACTCTCTGCACTTTGCTAATTTGGAGAAAATGCATTCATGAGGTTGCAAAAAATTAATGAGGAGCACTCAGAAGAGTTTTTTTGAAGTTTTCCATGTTATCCATATCTATAATTAATTTATCACAAAAGAAACATACCCAAGGTGCTTAATTTTGTTTTATACTATGTGTAGGCAGGCTCTTACAGTGGAAGTAGCATTAAGCAAAGAAGGCACAGATTCTATGTATTATCTGTCTATCTAGGCCAGTAACTGGTCACCTTATTCTCTTTCATTCCTAGTGGGAATTTGTTACATGTACATAACACATCTTGCTTTTTCCAAACACATTCCCTTACCTCCCTCCACATCTACACCAAAGCTAGTGCAAATGTGTCATCATCATTCAAAGACATTGAAACACTAGATTCTGGTTCAAATGCAAGGTGACTTAGGTATCACAGGTAACCAAAGAGTACTTTACTGCCTTAGCTGACCCTCTGGCCGCACATGAACACACTGCTCCTTTCCCTCCCTACTGAACTTCTCTCCTCCCACACCTCACATACCATAACATTCCCTGGGGAGCCTGGAAGTGTCTCTGCCTTGCTAATTCAGGTCTTCAAGTCTCAGCTCAGTTGCACTGAGTTCTTTGAGTTAGGCAACTGAAGAGTGGCAAGCTGATCTGCAGAAATAGTCTGAGGAAGAGGTGCTGTGGAATATATCGCCTTGAGCCACATAGAATGTAGTCTATTCTCGGGAAAAGGGAGAAACAACTGTTTTCCTATCTTATAACTTTCTAATAGTTGATTGTGGTTCTCACTGAAGCCACCTTTACTTCTTGCTTTAAAAGTTTGTGAAGTGCTCTACATGAATGAAGACTGGTCTGAAGCAGTCAAGAGTTTCATCTTTCAAGGTATGTGCCTATTCCAGAGACATTTATCTTGATTTCCAGGACCTTTGGTTTCTTTATGAATCATTAGAGACAATTTTTCATCACTTTAAATTTGTATCTTTCAATTTGAGATCAACGTATAGGGGTGGGTTTTCATGCAACATATTTACTACACTTATATTCAAGCAACGTTTGACCCTCAATCAAAATAAAATTCACTCCAACTTTCAAAAGAAAATGAAATGCCTTTTGATCATTCATAAGTCTCATGCTGCCTATTTGTTCAGGCGGCGACTGTGAATGGGCACAGGGACAAAGTTACAGTTTAGAGACACATCTTACAATGAATACTTAACAATAGCTGTATGAAAGTATAATTGCAAGAGACAGTAATCCTTCCCCCAATGTGCCCCAAATAAGTGCCTTGTAATGATCATGAGATTGAAAATTGCAGCTACCAATAAATATAATAAAAAAGCAAAACAGATGAAGTAAATAACCTAGATGCTTCCCAGTGTTTCACACAGAGCCATTAGGCAGCCGTGGGTGCTGCAAGTCTGCACGGATAGTCTCCTTCAGACACACTGTGTATGAACGTGGCATCGAAGTTCTTTTGCATTTTGCCAGCAAGACAAGTCTTTACATTGACTCACTGAAGGACAGAGGTGACACTTCACACTAGGAGATATTTCTTGTTCACATATGTTACAAGAAGATTATTTGAAGGGGACAGCCAGGTTATGTACCCATAAAAGCACAAATGATTTACAAATATTTAACAAGGAAAAAACTAATTATGCTGCTCTTGTCACAGAGAGGCCAGCTTCAGAAATGGCATAATCAATATGGGAATGGTAGCTGTGATGTAGTCTGTCAGCTTTTTAACCAACCAAAAATAAATAAATAATACAAATCAGAACATCTATAAATGGAGTCAAGCCCTTTCCCTTATGCTCCTAAATTTTATGTATCTGGTCAGATGAGCCTATTGGTATTAGAATATTTGGTATTTAAGGTATTAGAATATTATTTTCAATGCCATCTGTGAAGGTACACTTAGCCTAAATTCAAGTGCAATGCTAAGAGAACTGAGAGTCTTCTGTGGCACAGGAAATTTTTTTCTTATGACATATACATTTGAAGAGGTGCACATTACTGTATATTGTGCCTTGTTATTATACATCTATATACATGTAATGATAGAAATATATATACAAGAGACTGTTAACATAGATATACTACTCATTTCTTTCTGTTCATTGAAAAGATAGGTTTGTGTTAATAAGGTCTGGACAATTAAATGCTGATATCTTGTACTCTGAGTAACTAATTAAAAGATAACAATATGCAATGTATTAACCATTGTTACCCTCCTATCATATTGTTTTAGAAATTTTGTGATTTTTGGTTTTGTTTTTTGTGGTACTGGGGATCAAACTCAGGACCTCACACTTGCCAGGCAGGCGCTTATGCCACTGAACTATATCCCCAGTCATGTTTTTCATTTCTTTAAAATAAAAATTAAAAATCAAATGTACCAGTGGGTATTTCAGGGCTCAGGAAAATTGACTGGTATGGAAATAACCATACAAATACTGGTCCAGAGCAGAGTGTAAGAAAAATCATCTGCCCGCCAGGAGCACAGGTAGGGGGTCAGCGTCTGTGAGTTCCCAGCTTTGGCCTAGTTATCATGACAATAGGTGAGACTCATGTGCTACAAACCCTTTATCTGAGAAATGGAGAATGCAACATGAGTCCCTTCATAGGATCCTGGCGAAGACTTAAATAGTACATGAAAAGCGCGGGTGACCACCTGTGGCCTACAGTTATGTATTCAATAAATATGAGCTATTAGTGCCAAATCAAATCCTTTCTCATTTGTAATCCACATTTTCCTTGCTTTGCTAGCTGCTGGATACACAGGGGTCACATTAATAGAAATAGCCCCAAATTACTAGTATTTGCCAGTATTCTTCTAATTTTAGGAAACTGAACACATTACAAGATCTGCATGTATGTCGCTCTCTCTGCTGCTCTTGCCCATTTTCCCTGAGCTATTCACAGGAGCTCATGGTCATCTCTTACTTTGTGTGTTGGTGTTGGCTCAACCTAATCCTTCGGTGGTGGAGCTTTGCTGCTGTAGCTACCACTAGGGTATACAGTAATCAGACCAGTGCCATGTGTCCTGCCTTCCTCCTGTTTCTTCCAAAGCTAGAACTTGTCAGGAATCAGAATGATGTCACGCCTCCACTCCAAGGTATATTTTCTTACTATGACACTGAAACTGCCTTTTGGTACAGAATTTCTTCAGTTTTTGTACACACCCCTCTTGCAAGATCTGGGCAGATACCTATAGGACCAAAAGGGAACAGAGAGCTTAAAGTAAACCCCCTATTTTCCTTTCTATCTTAGGCTTTCTTCCCAGGAATCTGCACTAAAATAATTCCCCACACACAGCTCTCTAAGGACATTGGGTCTATCAGATTCTGACTAACACACTAGCTGTTCATACATGCTGAGGCACCTCTAAATATTGGTTTGAGTTCAGTGGAGTCTCTTCTATGTGATACAAATAAAATGAAATGTTTTCATATCCCAGTGAAAGTTTTACCCCATATGATTTGAGGGAACACGACTTGACCCATAGAAAGTCCTTCAATAATACAATACTACTGATTATGACAGAATTCCCTGTATCACATGTTTAGAGATGGAAGCCCATTATTGCTTCTGCACATAAAGCTAAAGTTGGGCTGCCTCTGATTTGCAGCTTTGTTTCAGTAGTTTGGGTTGGTTACCACATTTTACATTGTAGTAACTTTACTTTATTGCTACTGTCACAACAAAGCAAAGCAGCTATTATCTTATAACAAACTAAAGCTACATATCTAAAGCACTGCATCTAACCAAACTATAGTGCTATAACACCTAATTTACAGTTTATTCCAATTGCATGGACACAAGAAGCATAAAATAAAAATAAAAGTATATATCAGTTTCCACTGGCTCATCTGGGCCAAGTGCTTTGAAGTTTAGGAGGATGGTTATGACACAGCTGCGGCTCCAGGCTGCCCACAAGACTTCTCTTTAGAGCCAGGCGGCTGAGTACGCACTCGAGCTGGGTGAAAAGGGACCACACGGTAGACTTACTTCACACTTAGGCTCTCACACTCCTAGGGAGCCAAGCCACAGTCTTCTCCTCCAGGCTAGTGCAAAGAGTACAGAGATGCCTTTTCTGAGGTACAGACACTGCTGCAGAAGGGGTTCTTACAACCCCTGCAAGATAAAAGATGCTGAAAGATAACCCACTATTCCAACCAGTAAGGGCTTGGAGGAGCATACATAGAAAGGCTGCAATGCAAAGCAGATCCTTTGTACCCATACAGACACATACTCTTGTTTTCATGGGAAAATGTGGTTCTAGCTAAAGATAGCGATGAAAACAAAGATAGCTAAAATAAAGGTTAAAGTAAAATAAATTAGAGAGAAAGGTCTTATTCCTTTATTCCTCTTATGGGCTTATGCATAAAACTTTACAGGTTCAGAATGGCCTGATGAGATCATTCCTCTCTTATCCAAGACCAGTCTTTTCTTCAAGTTCAACCTTTGCAAAAGACAGTATCTGAGAGCTTTACAGAAACATTACTTATCACCTGTAATTTTGTCGCTTCCCTCTTCTACTGCACTGACCCGACATCTCTTCTTCCGTGCTTTGGACTCTTAGTACTCCCCAAAACATGGCTCCTACAGGATCCAAGCCGTGTCACACTTGCTGGTGTGGGTGAGGAAATGTTCAGGAGATGGAACAAATAGGATGTAATTGTGGCCAAGAGGTAAAAGAAATTTCACGTGACTCTCAGATTTTTGGTGGCTACAGGTTTATGAAGAATCCAGCTATTGATAAAAAGAACCTGGGAAGTGGAGAGATTTGTACTGCATGAGAGCTGGTTACTCCATTATTTCAGAAAACCAGTAACTATGGTTAGTACTTATGACCTAAGTAGTTACCCCAGTAGCATTAGTATTTATATATTTGAGACTAGCACAGTGGCTTGGACAAGTTAGTGCCCAGAAAACATTAATAGCCTAAGGGCACTGCTACCCTTAAGTCAGGGTGAGACATGTCTCAGATGTGCCTTAGAAGGCAGCTTTCTAAGCTCCCCGGGTCATCCTCCTCTCCACAAGGTGAGGAAATTGCATGACTATAGACATGGGTCCAAACAAATGCCCTCTCTTCTAGATCATGTTCTGCATACCCCAGGCTGGCTGCCGAGGCCAACCGCCCCCCAGGTATTCTTCCTTGCTATACCTTTCCATGGGCCGACTATATCACTGGTAAGTGCACACATAGGTCTCCAACCAAAATAAGCCAAGTGAAGACGATTTGTAGGGAAGGAAATGGAGAAGTTTGAATGTAAGGCAGGGATGTCCCACAAGTCTGGTGTGAGAAGTTGAGGGTGTTGTCTCCTAGAGAACAGTCTGGAGACTGAAGACTGGCTTTCTCTGTACCTCTAAGTTGTAGCAAGGAATTTCCATAGTTTTAATTTTCAATCTGAATCTCCCGGTTATCCAATATAAGTGTTTACCAAAGAAGGGTATGGAACACATTTTTGTGATAGTTCCTTGGTGTGACAATTTACATACCATACTTAGAGCTATGGCGCATGTGCTCTTGGCTCTGAGAATGGGAGTAATGGGCATGATCGCTCCAAAAGTCAGACCTCCAGAGAGTCCTCACTGCATATCCGTAAGTCTTGTCATGGAGAGAAATGTCATGGATTCAGGAAGCAAGGAATGGTCTTAAGTTGGACAGCCAGGAGGACTTGGTTCCTTTCCTCTCAATTATTGTACCTCAGTAACTGAGGCCCAATCCCACTGATTCACTGATTTTAAGCTTATATTTGCTCTCTCTGATCATATTATGTTAGTTTTTCCTCTCAGTATTTGAAAGCATAACATCACAGTGTTTGATTTTGTTTATCTCTTTCCACCATACCTCCTGGGTGTTGTACTGAATTTCTTTGTGTTTTCATAAGCTGCAACACACCCCCACATCCTGTCCATCATTTGAAGGATTAGAATACTTTGTTTTCCCTCAGTTTTTAGTAATTTCTGTATTTCTCAAACCCTAATTACTGTTTTGACTGTTTTGTATCCTCTCACCCTCCTGCTTTTTCTAGTTTTTTCCTTATTTTTCTCATATATGTATGGCTGGGAGTGGTTCCTAGGGGTATACAAGAATTGTCCAATTTCCTCAAAACTTACGTGCTAAAATTCCCAAGCAAAAATACAGAGTATTTCTGGGCCCTACAGGGAGCCAGGGAAAGATCTCCAAAAGGAGCCAAGAGCACAAAAGTTCATGCTACCTGGTTGTTATGGTTGATACATTGTGTCAACTTGGGAAGTCTAGAGGTTTGGCTAAGTAACTCAGCAGTTGTAAATCTTGGGGTAAAAAGGACATGCCCTTACCCTTCTAGGATGTTGTTTATCGTGTTAATTTGGGAAGTTTGAAAGGTTAACTATGTGACTCAGAAGGAGGCTAGGGTGCTTATTTGTATTCATCCTGAACCTGTGGAAGAGGAGGGCATGGAGACTGAGAGGTACACGCCCCCTGGGTGGGGTTAGGCTGTTTACAATGTAAGGGAGAGAAAGAGGCCGCTTGCAGCTGTTCCTCTCTTTTGCTGGTTGTTTTGCTGTGCTCTGCTGCCCTGAATGTTTTGCCCTCTGCCATGTGCCACTCTGCCTCTGAAGCAGCCAAGTTTGGACTGAAACCTCCACAAACTGTAAGCTAAATAAACCTTTCCTTTCTTCATTTTGGGTGCTGGGTATTTTGTCTCAGCAACGAGAGAAAAGTAACCAAGACACTGGTCTTGGAAGTCCTCAAGTAAAGCCCAGGGGGAAAGAGGAAGTGGTTTGCTGGGAGAGTGGATAAGGAAGGAGGTACACTGGGAAATCTTGGAGAGAAGGGGAACCCACAGCATATGGCTGAGGTCTGTGGAGAGTCACTGAATTGGACAATTGCTCTCCTTTCATTACACATCTGTTAAGTTGCCAGAGCAGAATGGGAATGCCAGTGACCATGGGGGCAGCTCCTTCACTAACACTAACACTAAAAGGCATCTGGCAGCTCACTAAATGCTCTGTAATAAGTGGAGAGCAGCCCTCAAAACGCCTGGCATTTCCAGGTACCAGGGTCACATATACGAAGGTAGCATAGGTTTGAACTGTTTTCTCCCAACAGGCGAAGGGCAAATTCCAACCTCATCTGCCATATGGTGCTTGTCGACACTTGTCCCACAGGGAAATAAAGGGCCTCTCTCTTCTGCACAGCCAAGCCAACATTAAAACATGCAACTGTAATTTGCACTTATCCCATGGTATGCCTGCCCATAGTACTTTTATTTCCCCATAGCCTCTGCCCCCTCCACCAGCACCCAGAGCTCTGGCATATGATGGAGTAGTATCTCTGGCTCCACGACTAGCCCAGCCCTTTAGAACGGTGGTTATGCTTGCACATATCAAAGGAGTGGGGACTCTATTCCTTCACTATTTTAGGTTAAAAGGCCTAAGGCACTATACTTCTCTTTTCCTACTCAGCCAGAAATGATGATATTTTTGAACCATCCATGTCACCTAGGCATGTTATGTATATTTTCTTGACTTCAGGAAAACAAAGACGTTAGCAATGTTACCAATGTCCAAGTTGAGAGATCTTACATAATTTATTTTCATTCTTATATCAAAGAATTCTTTTGATGGAACAAAAGTGGTCATAAATTCTATTCTCTACTTGGATCATGTGAATTAGCCTTCATCTCTGGTGCCTCATCTTCAAAACGCTGCACACTCTTGAAAGGAAAGTGTAGACATCCTGCAAGCAGAGCAAATTCAATGCTAGTTCTATAGTATGCAGGTATGTGGTCTTGAACAATGTTCTTAATTTCATTGTTATTTTTTACCTCTTGCAATAGCAAGCAGAAATGCTGAAACAACACTCAGGATTTGGAGGCAGACTTATTTATGTGAATGGGCACTGATCGGGATCATTCCTAAAATACCAGGCCCCAATCTCTAGAGGTATATGACTTATATGTGATAAGCAAGCAGGAAGTACAGAGGCAGAGCAGCTTGTCAGTTGGGGACTGGTTTACACAATGTGCATCATAGTGACCAGCTCTGTATCATAGTGACCAGTTGTTCCCAGGAGACTGAAGCAACCAGAACTATAACAGAAACTATAACCTGGACAACTAACAAATTGAAGTATCCTGGTGGGGAAGAGGGGGTTCTACTATAAGGACAATCTTAAGTGACTATAAATAGAGCTGGGCAAATATATGCTCAGTGTATATGAGTTTAACACCCTTTTTCAACCTTTATCATGAAGTCTTGAGTTCTTAAGAGAAAGTAAAATATGGTAGTTAAGCGAACAGGCACTGGAATTAGGATGGATTGCTTTACTGTCCTGAGATCCGGGCAAGTTCCTCAACCTTGTCTTTAAAAATTTGAATTAATAATTAAACCTACTTTACAGGGTTACAGAATGAGTGAAAAGAGGTAGTCATATAAAATTCTTCTCCATGAGCTCCTTTCACATGGTGGCTGAGAATCCTAGTGTTTCTGGTGCACCAATTCCTTGCCGTATGTTGCCAGTGCTACTCAAGCAGAGGGCTGATGTGTTCTCTCCACAGCCTCTGTTCTCAGCAGATCCTGAGCCAGTATGAACCAAACTGTCATCTTCGTGCCACTAGTTCAGGGATCTGGAATTAGACTGTAACAGGGAAAATATCCTGTGTTCTAATTCCCCTTACAAATGTGTTTCCTTCAGACTGGTTTCCTCCCGGACTGTGCCCCGTAGTGTACTACTCCAGGCAGAAAATAGAGACATCATGTCCTTTCTAGCATGGCATGAGATTGAAAGCCACTTAGAGGATCCGGTCTCAGTAGTTTAAGAATATCCACAGGGAATAAGGGAGAGCAGAGTTGAGGCCAGGAAACCCTTCCTACCCTTGGGCAGTGGTAGAGAGGGAAAGGTTGTGCTGTGTGGAAAGGGAAGGTGCTGAGTGTATTGGAACAAGGTGACCTCTCCTTGAACCTCAGCTTGTAGATGTGGTAAAGTAATACAGGGGTCATTGTAAAAAAATAAACTTTATCCAAGTAACCAATTTGTCAAAGAGACCACCCTTTAGCTATTCTCCTCTACTATCTGTACCCTTCTACACTAATTCGGTTGCCTTAACTGCTTAGGCCAAGAGGACTTCTTCACTTTATCATTCACAACCCATTTTTATGTCCTGTGTACCAGGGAAGAGACCCAGAAGTCCCTTTATCCTTCTTGGAAGGAATTTAGAAGGACGTTAGGTTGAGCTCTGATGATATTATGGTAGTATTTCCCGTGCTAATAGATGAGACAACCTTTAGCAGAGGCTGGGCATAGGCCACTAAGTAATGTGAAATTGAAGGAATGGCAGATCCATGATAAAGTCAAGTTGTCAGCAAAAGCTATAAGGTTCTGATAAATCCAAGAGAGATAGTAACTTACACCAGCAGCAGACATCAGCCATGAGCACCAAGGGCAAGATGTATTTCTGTATATGCCCATTTTCCCATCCCTCCTGTAATTCTATTTCTTATAAAAATAAAAGCTATGGCTGGCCTATATACAGATAGATCTGCAGTCTCATGTCAGGATTGCAGTTATTTGCATACTGAGCAGCTAAAAGTGCAGGAAAGCAGCTCCAATGTATGACAGCCATGATCACTCAAGTTTTGGTCAGACTTTGGGAGCTGGTGCTGAATCCTCACTGCATGCTGATGCGAACTGGTAGAAAGTGAGAAGGATCATACTGAACTTTCATATACTAGAAGCAAAGTAGGAGTTGACGAACTGACAAGGGGACACCAGCAGTTGAGTCAGTTTAAACTGGTTTTAAAAAGTAAGAGAATTTCATTTCTCTTAAAAAAATCACAAAAAGATAAGACAGTGCCATTGTAAATTATACCAGTTCATACCTAAAGTTTATCTAAAACCATAACTTGGAGCCAAAATGGGAATTCTCAGTTTCCCTTTGGTTGTGCTATAAAAATATATTTGCATGTTGCAAAATACTCAATAGGCATAAACTGAAGTTCTGTTCCTCTAAATTATGACAAAAATGAAACTTACAAATATTTACGGGTAGTTACTCACCATGAGAAACACAAATAGAAAAGGAAGTCATAAGGTTATCGATCAAATTACAATGACAAACACTAAGGTGGGAGAGGGTAGTGGCTGCCACAGCAAGAAGAGACAGAGTGAGGCGGCAAGGTGGATGGCCAAGATCCAGAGAGGGGAGAGATCACGTCAGCTTTCAGTTATTGGTAGGGTCTGTGCTGGAGGAATAAGCAGAGAAGGGGTAGGACAGGAGAGGCAATAGGCAGACCAATGAGGCCATAAATCAGAAATATGGTACCAGTGAACACTATCTGGAACTCTTGCTTTATATGAAACTCTTTGAATGCTTTTGAGATTGTAATCAGTGCAGCTACTGCCAAACTAAGCATCACTGCATATGCAAAGTAGCGAACTACCTCACTGGAGGATTTTTAACACGTGAAGCATAAGCTAAGTTTGCCTTTAAATTCAGCAGCAACCTTCTGACATCGTAGTTCTTGGAAGCTGAAATTGTCTAATAGAATGAAGTGTGTTTCAGTCCAGTTCACCTAGATGAAGACTTCAATGGTGCTGTTGAGTCACAAATAAAGGGAGGGGTTATTGAAATGAGAAAAAATTCCAACATGATTGAAATGTTAGAGCATGTTCAATTCATCTTACAATAATTCAGAAAAAGTGTACAAACTTTATTTGAAATTTGATCTTTGAAAGAACACCAACTTATTAGCCAGGCTTTGTACTCACTTGTCTCAGTCTATTCCCATAAAGAGGCAGCACTTAAGCTGAGTGTTAAATAAAGGGCAAGATTAGAACTGTAATAATCAAAACCACTAGGCAAGAGACATGGACATGTCAGTCAGCGTGCAGAGTATGGTGTGGCTTGCAGGGTTTACTCTGCGGAGATGGGCAGGCTTGGGCTGCCATGCTGATGTCATCCCTTACTGACTACAAACCTTTGCTGAATGTAGGTACTGTATTCTTCCTAGAAAGTCTTCAATGTCCTCATTTTAAAATGGAAATGATTCCATTCTCATGTGGAGATGTTGTATTATTGGAGATAACATATGGGAAGCATCTACAATCTGGGAGGAACTCAGTAAGTAGTAGTTTTGATTCTTACTACACTGCTTTTGTCTTCTGCATTGAGAAATTGGTGCGGAAGCCCATTCCTCCTACTGAAATGTGGCCTTCCGTCTGGTTTTGGCGGAGTAGCTCTGTACCTGTGCTTTCTTGGCACCCCTTAAGATTGCCTGGTCTGATAACTTGCTGAATTCTCTACCCTAGAAGATGTACCAGCACTTGGCTGGAGATGGATTTCCATGACCCTAAGTCAGTTGCCATCGTAGGGAGTTGATTTGTGTAGTTTTTAAACCACGCATTAGACCATGGTGGCTACTGAGTTTTCCTGCCCATCAGGCATTTTTATCAGTTTTTGACCATTGGATTAGTATGTGACCTAAACTGGCTATTCACACCACTCCTCTTAACCATCGCTGTTTATAAAACATATAGTCATATGACCCCAACTGGACTAGCTGATGGACTGGGAGAAAAAGAAAAAAACTTTGATCCCTAAGAAATTATGAAATTAATATTGTTTAATCCAGTACTGCCAGAAGCCATTTCCTTGTCATCTGAAGGAAATCATATTTTAGTATTAAGAGCTAAGATTAACTGAATTTTAACTGTGTACAAGTGCTATAGTATGAGCTTTGTGTGTCTTATATCAGCGAATCCTCCCAGTACCCTTATCTTGTGTATCATATAATATATTACAGAGATGAAAATGCAGGCATAAAGAGGTAAGGAAAGTTGCTCAATGTCACACAGATGGAAAGCATCGGAGAAAGAGTTGACTTTTAGGCCGTCTGTATTGTTATTCTCTAGGCTGTGGTTCTTAACACAGGGCTACTTTTTTCCTGAGGGAACATACAGATGTGTTTGCAGATACCTGTGGCTGTTAAACCTTGGGAAAATGGTGAACTGTATCAGAAATGTGGAGGCCAGGAAGCTACTACCCCTTCTGCTATGGTTTGGAAACTTCCCACAATACAGAATTTCCTAGCCCAAAATATTAGTATTAGCAAGCTTGAGAAATCCTGCTTTAGGCTTTTCAGTTGCCCAGTAACTGACAGACAGAAGTGAGAGATACACGGGAATCAGGTCCATGTTGGTCCTTGTGGATCAAAATGTTGCGTGTTTTTGAGCCTCTAAAACTTCCCATTTATCTAAGCCAAAACATGCTCTTCGTGTTAAGTGTGACTGAGATGTCCTCAGAGGGTGCGATCAGGAGAATCCTAAACAAGACATGCACAAGTTGTTTCCATTCTACTCTAGTTGGAGACATTCGCAAAGATGTGTGATTTCTATGCATACTGTAAACTGTCCACTGCAGTCCAGGAAGGCTACAGAAAGTGTTTTTCCCTATATATTCACATCAGGATGCTTAATTAGCACTTTCAAAAAAAGTGAGAGTGATGAGCTACAAGCCATCACACTTATAGCACAGGTCAAGATGGAAATAATCTTCAACATTTTACTCTATCTTTAATGTATAAATTATGATTCAGGGAGACATACATTCTTAAACATTTAGGCTAGAAGCAAATGCACATCTATCACACCTGCTTCAGGAATCATTTTTATATATTTTCCTTTTTCTTTCCTTGTATCTACTTTTGACTTTGTTCTAATTCTTTAAAAATATTAATAGATATTACTAATTCCATGTGGTCATGTGCCTGAAGGTCACCAAAGTCTCTTTTCTCCCTCCCTTCCTTTCTTTTAATTTCTTTCTTTCTTTCTTTCTTTCTCTCTCTCTCTCTCTCTCTCTCTCTCTCTCTCTTTTTCCTGTCTTAGTTACAAATAAATGACTACCAACCCAGAGATAATGAGAGAGTTGAAAAAAAATCCTACATGTAACAGTTAACCTGAAAATTCAGGAAATGTGAGATAGACCCAGAAAACAGCCCCAAATCCCCATTTTTGTGTAGTTATAGCAATCACCAATCTCCTGGATGCTAATGTTTATTTTAAAACCTCATACTCAAGACATTTTTTATATATTAGACATGTTAATTGCTTATAGCAATGAAACATAATGTTGGCACTTACTAATAAGTCTTAGAGAAAAACCCCTTTTTCTTGTCACGGATATTTTAGGCCTAGATCCTTCACATGCAGAAATTTATAAAACACGTTTGTAAATAAATCAAATGTTAAATAATAGAATTGGACCAAGAAATGGAGGGGGGTGAAGGGAAAGAAGGGCAAGGAGACATAAAATTTAAGATATGATCAGACGTCAGCTCCTCACAATGAATATAACCATTGTTTACTGCAAACACGTGCTAATCAAAATTTTTAAAAGAAAGAAAATTTTTTATGGTTTGTTTCCTGTGGAATCTGTTGCTTTAAAACATTTCAGATTGTCCACTTCAGCTAAAATCTGTTTAGTTTTTATTAGTAAGGCCTTTTGTCTGATTCAGATAAATGAGTCTTTCAAATCACTATCTTTTAATGGAGATATTAAATAATTCTCAAACAGACTTCTTCAGGGGTCAGAGGGAAAATAAAAAATGAAAACTGCTTTTGTGTGTCATGAGACTACTACGGTTTTCACTGGTATTAAAATTAGAAAATTCTCAAGAATGTCAACTACTGAATGGATCATACTTTGTAGTCTTTCATTTTTCTTTGATTAATTTGCACTCGTTTTCCATGCAATTATTTTTTTCTACTAAAGCAACTTTTGAAAATGTGTTGTCTCTCATTTTCCTTAAACATGTCTAGTACAGGTGATATAATGTGCTGCATTGCTCTTTGTCAGGTGAAATATATTTTTACTTCAATTACTTAATAATCTTGAGGGAACGGATCATGAAACCCACATCTCTTAAACCTGGAAAAATGTTATGGAGGTGTGCGATGGTCACTTGTTAAGGAAATTGAGAGACGGCAGCATGGCAGAGTGGAAAGCCTATCTGTGGTCATACTTGATAGCTGCGCTCGCTGCAAAGTTAAACTCCGAGTCTCAGTGTCTTCTATTTGTTATAAGACATTAATGTCTCTGGACATGGTAAAGAAACTAGGATTAAATTCACCATGTCTGAAATCAGCTGCTAAATGGGGCAAACTATAGGAAATAAATGCTTTCAGATATTGGACTACAGGCAATGAAGAACTGTGATCTCTAAAAAAATTGAAAACATGAGGTAAAACCTATAGTCACTTTGGCTTTCTACTTAAAAGCAAACAGTGACCCACAGGAAAGAGGGAAATATCCAAGCAGAAAACAGTCATATCCGTGATGGGAGGAGGTAGATTGTGAAGTACAGGAGGAAAGGTTGCTAGAATTTTGATATAGAAATGTACGGAGGAGGGAGCAACACAGAGAAGGAGCTCAGGAAATCTTGGCGTTCTTGCTGTGTCTCTGGTTAGATACTGTAGGGGAAGGTGCTATGAAGACTCAACAGAAAAGATCACTGAAATACCTCCAGCAGAACAATTACCAGAATTCATCCGGGGCTGGGAAACATGCAGGTTCACACCAGCTGGACTGGAGAAAAACGTTTCTGCATTAAAAAAAGAAAGAGATGATATAAGCTGTAGATATTAAATACACATTAAGATACTAAAATAAAAATGAAGCTAACAAAGTTGATCATTTAAAATATAGAAGTCATTTAAAAATAGAAAGTAGCTAAAACTGACATTAGAATAAATAGAAAATATAAAGAGCAGTAGATGTGTTAAACAAATGGAGTCAGTAATTTTCAAATATCCCCAAAATAAAAATTTCAGGCCCAGATAGCTTTACTGGTGAATCCTACCAAACACTTAAGAAAGGAGCAATATCACTTTTATGTGAACTCAGAAATTAGAGAAAAGAACATGTCTCAGTACAACTCTGTTGCCTTCATGGCCACCGTACCGAACAAGACAAAGACACTGTAGAAACGAAGAAACAATACTAGAGTTTAGCACCCTTCAAGAGCATAGATTCAAAACTAAACAAATAAACAAATTGAGATGTGTTATGTACATGTGCCCATTTGCTACAGTGAACATTATATACTGCAAACATGTACTAATAAAAACAAAACAAAACACCCAAAACTCCTAAGAAAATGTTACAAATCCAGTCCAGCAATGATATAAAATTTATGTTAACATGACAAATTAGTGTACTTTCTCTCCAGATGTTAGATGCAAGGTTAGCTGAGTGTTCACCAGTTAATAGAAAATCACCAGATTACCAGAGCAAGTGAAGCAGACAGTGTGGATTTGTATATGCGTAATCAATAGATGCAGAAAACGTGCCACCAAATCCAATATGTACTCATTATACAAGCAGCTGGTAAAATAGGAATAGAAAAGAATTTCCTCAACCAAGTAAAGGACACATGTCAAAAAATCTACAGGCCCATTTATGTGATGGTGAGAAAATTATTTTCCTGCGAATGAGACTAAGCAAGGATACCCATTCTCATCATTTCCATTCAGTGTCACTTTCAGAGTCTGAATAAGTGCAAGAAAAAAGAAAAGAAGAGAACATAGCACCTCACATGTGCCCTCCTCCCCACTGAAAACATAAAAGGCATGCGCATTTTGAAAGGAGAAAGGATGTTGTTTTAAACCCAGTATCTCAAAAAGGAAAAATCATTTCTATTCACACGTTACTTATTATATACCTAGTAAATTCTAAGAAATCTACCAAAAAGCTACCTATATGAGGAAATATTTAGTAAAGATTTAATATAAAAATTCAATGTACAAAAATCAATGATATTTTCAGATGCAATTATAATGCACAACCGTAAAACCATAAGATAATTAGGGATAAGTTTACAAATACATGTACAACTTATATGCTAAAACCTATATAACTTTGGAGATATAAATGGATGGGTATGTCATCATTTTAAAACAGAGAAATATGTAATTTTCATGCATCAGAATGGTCAGCAGAATTTATATGTGACATATCCTCAAATTGGTTTATAACTTTAACATAGTTACAACAAAATCACACCAGCATTCTTTTGGTGGTAATTGATAAGCTTTCTAGGAAATTTGCATAGCAATACAAAGGATGTGGAACTCTCCAAGCAATTATGAAGTAGAAGGATAATACTGAAGGACTATTTCAGCTCAGCCTACCGTAACAAAATGCCACAGACTAAGTAGCTTAAAGAACAGAAATGTATTTCTGATAGTTATGGAGGCTGACAAGTCAGAAGTCAAGGTATCGGCTGATAATTTCCTCACGAGGCCTCTCTTCCTAGCTTTCTCACCATGTCCTGGTGGGGCAGAGGAAGAGTGAGAGAGAAGGAAGAAGAGAGGCAGGGATGGAGAGAGGAACAGAGAAGTGGGAAAGGGAGAGACAGAGAAAGGGGGAGAGAGAGACAGCGACAGAGAGATACCTGGGCCTCATCTTATAAGGACACTAACCCAGTCAGATCACATTATCTGTATGTTGCCACTGAACTGAAATTATTCCCTCATTCTACATATAGTTACAGTAATGGATTGAGGGTTAAGGCTTCAATTTATGAATTTTGACATTCACAGTACCTGACTTTACAACTTAAGCCTAAATAAGGTCATTGTAATGAAATAAGGTGGTATTTACTTAAACATAGACATATAGACCAAAAGATCCAAACAGTCTACAAATAAATCCACATATATATGTGGCCAGTTGATTTCTTACAAAATTTCCAAACTAATTTAATGGGAAAAGGATATTACTTTTAAGAAATATTACTAGAACACCTGGATATACAAAGAGGAAAGAAAAGTGACACATTAACTTTGCATTACATCATTTACAATATTTAACTCAATACTGATTACAGCCATCTTAAAAATGAAAACAATAAACTTTTCAAGAAGAAGCTCAGGAAAAAATCTGTAGGATTTTGAGTTAGGTAAGATCTTCTCAGGCAGGGTGTACTCACCCATGAAAACATTAACTTTATCAAGATTTAAAAAACCCAATAATCTCTACTTTAAGACACTAAGAAAATAAAACATCAAACCATAAAGTGAGAGAAAATATTCATAATTTATATAATTTATATATCCACAAAGGACTTCATTCAGAATGTGTAAGGCACTAAATTCTCCATCTAGATTTTTAAACAATAAAGAACCAATACAAGACTAGAAGAAACACTGCCTGGAAGAAGGTAGTGAACAGCCGGCAAGGAAAACACAGGAGATGATGTTCGACAGCGTGACCATCACAGAAATGCAAAAGCCATGATGTGGCAGCATCACGTGTCCACTTGAAAAGCTAAAAATAGAATAAATTTTTAAAAACTGACAAGACCAAATGTTATTGAGGATGTGGAGCAACTGGAATTCTTGAACATCAGATGGGAGTGTAAAATTTTATCATCACTTTGGAAAACAGTTTGGCAGTTTCTTAGAAAGTGAAATATACATTTACCATATGACCCAGGAATTCCGCACTTAAGTGTTTATCCAAAAGAAAATGTATCCACACAAAAACTTATACATGAATGTTCACTGCAGCTTTATTCAGCACAGCCAAAACTTGGGACCAAGCCAAATGTCCAAAAGCTGGTAAGTGATGAACAAGTTGTTGTTTATCTGCCCAGTGGAATACTGCTTGGTAATAATATAGACTGAAATGCACTGTGAACCATGAAAAAGACATAAATGAATGTCAGAAAATATTATGCTGAGTGACAAAACCCAACACCATCCACACTGTGTGATGCTATTTATAAGAAATTCCAGCTGGGTGTGGTGAGGCACAATTATAATTCCAGGTTGAGGCAAGAGGGTCACGGTGACTTCCAGACCAGCCTGGAGTACACTGTGAACTTAAGGGCAGTCTGAATTACACAGTAAGAACTTGCCTCAAAAATAAGGGGCCAGGGATATAGCTCAGTGGCACAAGTGCTTGCCTGGCAGGCATAAGGTCTGGAGTTTGAGTTCCAGTACCAAAAAGAAAAACAACCAACCAAACAACAAAAAGTAAATAAATAAATAAATATACAAATAAATAATTGCCAGCACTGACAAAATTAGTATAGGACATACTTACAGAAAGCAAATCAGTGGTTGCCTAAAGCTAAGGTTGGGGAAAGTTAAAAGAGGAACACAGTCATCCTGGGAAGTTCTTGACAATTGAGGGCATTGAGCATGGTGCTGGTTATATGAGTATGTACGTTTATCAATCAATTAATTATATACTTAACAATGAGTTTATGAGTAGGGAGACACTGAACAATGAGTCTGTGAAGTAGGTACCTCAACAGAAACCATTAAACATAATGCTGCCAATTTACAACTAAGAGATGTTGGAAGATTGAATGGCATAAAGTACAGTATATGATTTCCAGAACTCTGCTTAGCACTTATGAGCTTTCAAACAAAGGAAGCTCTCTCTCCTAAGTCTTTTCAGTGAATTCAGAATATTTTCATATTAACACATTAACATATTTCCTATCTCCCCAAATGTATAATAATGATTCCTTTAGGACTGGTGAATTTTAATCATTAAATATTCTTGGGTGTTGATATTCTCAGAACCTAAGTACATTTTGGTAACCATTTATAAGATAGTGCTATTTTATCTGCTTTCTACTGAGAACTAATAGAAATTAGTCTAAGCCATGTATCGTATTAGAGTTAACTGAATTAAAATAAAGAATCATGAGTTTTGGAGAGACTAGACTATAGTAAAGAGAGTAAAGTTCTCCATGTGCTGGAGAACAAAACTGTTTCTTTGGACTCCATGATGATGGATTATTAATCCACACCTAAACTAACAGTTTATGGCTGCTGATCCTGAAAAAGTGGAGGAATTTTATATTACCCTGAATACATCCCAACGTGGTTTAAATAACACCTGAGAAATAAATCGGATTCAATTATTTCTGCAGGACCGTCTATTTTGGCATCACAGGTTTAGCTCCTTATTCCATATAACAGAGAATAAATGATTTGTTATTTTCTCTTTGTCATTATTTCAAAACCTTTTATTAATGCCAATTCTCTGAGTTCAGAACACCAAGGAAATCCACACTCTCAGACATTTAAGGTAAAGGCGTGCAGCCCCACAGACTGTCATGTAAAGTGCCACATCCTTGACATTTGCCTCACCATCTGTACCTTGTACCATCATCTGTAACATCTCCCCTTCTGGATCTTTATTAGTAATTAGCATATTACTTAATAACTCATATTATTAGTAATTTGCATATTACTTAATAACCCATGTTTTCTTCTTGAATGCTCCTATAAGTATAAAATATGTATGTGACACTATACATCCCTGGTGAGCATTTCTATTACTAAAGCCTATACTTGTCCAAATGGTGAGCTGGGCATGGTGCCACACATTCTGGGAGGCTGAGCATTCAGTCATTCATTGGGAGGCAGAGCAGCGTTCAGTCATTCATTCAGTCTTGCAAGCCTCTAGATTCAAACTCTGAGGATACCTTTAAATTACCTCTCTTTCCACTCACTGTTCTATTGCCCAGAGGTCTTTGGCTAAATCTTTTTGAAGTTTTCTTACACCAGCCTTGTAAAACCTATTGCCTTTGCTATCATCTTAGGTTCGCCTCATGTTAATCTATGGTACCTCCACTTGCTTTTCATTCTCCATTTTCTTTTGCACATACTGGCACATTGCTTACACTAATGTAAATCTCTGCCTTGCATGAATAAGGTCTCCTCCTTATGGTGACAACCAACCCTGCACAGTACCAGCCTCTCAGCTTTTATTTTTCCCTGCTTACGTTGAGACTATACACTCCATTCTCAGTTTTCAACATCTCCTATGCTCATCACAGAAATTTCTGCCTCTGGCCCTTTAATGCAGTTTTCAGACATATAAACATAACTAAGCTTTACCATTGTCTCGAAGACCACAACGATATTGTTACATGAACTGTCCTAGGGTTTGAAAGAGCATATAGTCTGGTTATAGATAATTTTATAAGAACAGCATCTGAAGCGCCTATAATACTCACCATTTTCTGAAGTACCTGGGATTGAAGCCAGAGCCTTCACACTGAACTACACCCCAAGCCCAGCTCAAACTGGGTTCAAACTTGTTGTATTCTTGTCTCAGCCTCCTAGAATGCTGAGATTCCAGGTGTGTGGCACCATACCCAGCTAAGACTCACCATTTGGAGAAGTATAGACTTTAGTAATAGAAACGCTCATCAGTGACGTATAGTGTGACGTACATATTTCATACTTGTAGGTGCTTTCAAAAAGAAAACCTGGGGCATTAAGTAATATGCAAATTACTAATAATATAAGTTGATTCACATCAGTGTCCTCTCAGTAATCTCTAAACGTGGCTAATTTCTCCCCAAATAAATGAAAACCACCACTTAAATATGTACTTTCTAGTTGCCAAATACAAGGATGGGTTCCTGTTCTATTTCTTATTTTCCTTAGTGTATTGTTGGAAAGTGATATTCATATCCATTAGACAAATGCACTTGGAATTGTTGCAGTTATATATAACACATCAACACCTGCTTGTTTCTTCTCATTAAAAATGTGATATGTACTGAGATTTGGTTGCATTTGAAAGGGTGAAAATGCATATCAAAAGCAAATCAAAGATTTTGTAAAAGAGCAATGGTGCAAATCTCTGAGAGTATCACTTCTTGAAGATGATGTATTGAAATCTGTCCTTTTTGCAAATTTCTATGTGCAGACTCTAACTGAAGAAGGCTCCCTCTCATAACCTGATGCGTTTTTAATGGATGTTTTCGGAAATCAGGTAGAGGGCTTTCATTTATGCGACCTTTCTAGAGAAAGGTGAATAATGAGAGTATTCAACAAACATCTTTTTGACTGCCACATCTTATTTTGCAACATTTTTTCCCAGGAGACTGGGCCTGTGTTGGCATCTCAGATTTGCAAAAAACCTACTTGGGATTTTCAGGATGATGCAGCCGAATAAATGAAGTTGTTCTGAGCAGCATGAGCAGAATGTCCAGAATTTCCAGGGAGTTTTACATTTTTAGAATAAAATTAACAGTTCATACTAAGAGTATATGTGTGTGTGTGTGTGTGTGTGTGTGTGTGTGTGTGTGTGTTTACTATTGTGAGACAGATTAAAAGAATTATTTTTAAAAAAAATATCTTCCTTACACAGATCAGTGATCACTGACAGGTCACTTATGACACATTTTCATGCTTGGAATATGTTTGATCAAATCAGAATGTTTTTCATTTTAATCAATACAGATTTTTTACATGTTGTTTTCTCCAACTACCTACTTTCAACCATGATGATGGGATCTATGATTAGGTTACAGCTAATATTGTCCTGAGAAGGATGTTCATATGAATTTGCCATTCATCTTTTCTCCTACTCTACTTTTCTTGATTATATAAACATTTATTTTTACTTAGCTTATTTTTTTCTTTTTTATAAAGTTCTTTTCTTTCTCCTACTCTTCTCTCTCTCCAAAGAACATTTTTTCTTCCTAAGGCACTAGTCAAGAATATAGGCTAGCTAAAATTCTGTTCAGAAATTTTAAAAAGTACTATAAGGCACAGGAAAGATTTTGTGTTAGGAAAAGTCAAGAGGGACAAGCTACCCACTGAAACAAGCAACCTTAACTCTGAGCAACACTATACTACAGAGGGGGTCTCCTGCTCATGTGAGAGTATAAAGAAATCCTTGTTCCTCAATCAGGAATTAGGATGCTTCCACATGGAGCCTTTCCTCCCTTACAGGTTCTTGAAGACTTTTCCCTCAACCAGTAAATGGAGAAAGAGTCAGGGTAAGAATCCCTTGGGGAGATTTTGTGCACCAAGACATGGACCAGAAATCAATCTGTGATGTTGATCACAACTGAACTGCAAGGGAGGCTGAGATGTACAGTCTGTCTGCGTGACCAGGAGGAAAAAGGAAGCCATTTGGTAGATAGCTGAAAATGCTGCATGAATTGACACGACAGCTTCTGAACTACAAAGCAATACTCAAGCGCACACGGAAAAACTCAAGTCCGAAATCATAGCCTTCTCTGAAAGCCTATGTGGGATGATTATTCACTGAACTACTTGGTCACAGAGACAACGGGGTTTTCTCCCACAAAATACTGGATGCTGCTAATGATAGCATCATGAGTATCTGGGCAGACCTCTGCTTTCATCCCGCATTTCCTCTTTGATTGGCAGCCACATTTACTAAGTCCTGGAGCTCTCAAGGCCTAAGGCAGTATTAATCTTGAGTGTGAAGGTATCTGTTCCTCAAGCCAAGATTCCTAGAGGGTCAACCATATAATGAAAATATTTCCAAAATAAGCATTGTGTTATATTCACAGTAATAAGTAAGGCTGAACCAGAAGCCATAGTGCTATAGGGAAAAAAATAGGGGTCATTCTCCTTTAAATAAAATGTGGCATATTTTCTACTAAAAATGAATTTTTTGAAATAATAGGTAAGCTGTCCTTGTTATTCATAAACATCTTATTTATGCATCTTCACTGTTGTGATAAATTAGCTGCGTTTGTTTTATTTTTCCCTACAGTTTACTTTAAATAATCCTTCACAGTCGTTCACCACAAGACCACATAAGGTTCTTTTTTTAATACCTAGAATGCTGAAATAGCATTTTGAGCACAGACTGTAATGCATAAGAAGTGTATTATTTCTTCTTGGGAATGCCATGCAAAAACTTGTTCTTCTCACATTGTATGTTTTTAGTTTAATTCTGTATAGTTGTTCTATATTTTGAAGAGTGATATTCTTTGACCTTGCAACCAGACACCGCTCCAACTTTCCTTTCCCTACACGCACTGTCTCCACATGCTAAGATAACTATCTCCAGATTACTGCAGTAAAATACTACCCATTTAAATGAGACTACTGACACAGAGCATGGCCCACCCTCAATCCTGCAGTAACCATCTCTAGGTTTTTCATTAGACCTACTGACTCTCTCCAGAGGCATCATTTGTTCTACCCACCCATCCCACCAAGTCCATGAATACTGAATCTCAGGAACAGAGTTTTGCTTCTAAGTAAGAAACCCTAAGTGCAGATTTCCAGTTCTTACATACCACCAGTCCTCCAGAGTCCCCAATCTCACCGCCACCATTGCTGTCAATACCTACACACCCACCTTGCATCGTGATTGCATAACGCTGCACCTGTTTAAAGACAGGCATTGGCCTCGCTGGTGTGGTGTCCGTAGGTACATCCTCTCGTGCTGCAGCCTTGATTGGCGCTGAAGAGGACACAAATATAAAGTGGTTATTCTTTGTACTTCCTCCCTATGGTGAAGGTGATTGTCATATGATCTAAACATGCACTATTAACAAACAAATTTTAAAAATGCATCAAGTGCCTGTGTATGTTTTAAATTTTGTCCATGAAAGATAAAGAGAATCATTGAAAGTCATTTATTCAGATAACTATGTTGAGTGGAAACTTAGTGGAAGCAACAGTAAGAACTACAACGTGACCCAATCAAGTGGGAAGAGACATCGTGTTGTGACCCATCATGCAGTGTGCTCACGGGGGTAGAAGCAGGCACAGATCACCTCCCTGGGATGCAACAGCACCTCCCACTTCTTTGCTTTCCCCTACTCTTCCCTCTCCCTAAAGAACATTTTTCTTAAGGCATTACTCAAGTGGTGGGTTCTATCTTGTATTTGAACATTGTTATGCATGCCTGACCTTTGCTGGAAGAAGTGCTTCTTCCTTTGTATCTAATACTAACTGCTTGGCAGATTCTAAACTATCCACATTATCACATTTTATCCTAGAACACTGGTTTATATATCTTCTTCCCATGTTACTCCTTGGATCTGGCATCACTTGATGCTAAATTTTATATCACTGGAGCCTAGCACAGTGCCTAGAAAATATCTCGCAAATGTACAATAGTATTAAATGTAAATTTTATTTATATATGTATATATATGTGGCTAGATCTTATATAATGTACATTAAATTATTTTATCTATACATTTATAAATCCATACATATTAAACATATTTACACCTAAAATAAGTTTTTGGCTGAGTAACATATTTTCCAGGAAAAACCAGGGACTATTTACAGAAGGGGTAATTTGGGGGAAGGCAAGGAGGAGAGCAGACTGTGGACAATGAGAACGGCGATATATGCAGAGGCACGAAGCAGTGGGACACACGGGGCAAAGATTCAGGATTTCAGAGTTTCACAAGCATATGTTAGGTGATAGGAGGCATGTATCAGTGACATAACTCAAAAATTACCATAAAGCAACAGAGAAGTCGTATTTCCAAGTGCTGGTCTTTAACATTTCTTTCTCATTTCAGATGGACTATTTTTATAATAGTTTTGGTGTGCAGCAAAACTGAGTAAGAGGCACTGACAGTTTCCCCTTCTTCTCTGCCCCTAAACAGTTATCGCTTCCCCTAGTATCAGCATCCTCCCCTAGAATGGTACACTTTTAACAACCAGTGGTTTCACACTGACACGTTGTCACTCAGTCCATAGTTTACATCCAGATTCACTGCTGCTGTTGTGTGTGTATAATATCCACTACTGCAGTATACAGAATAGTTCTACCAAAGTAAAAATCCTATGTTCTACATATTTATCCCTCTCTCTGCCCTAATCCCTGACAACCATTGATCTATTTACTGTCTCCACAACTATGTTATTTCTAGCATGTCATCCACTGGCAAGTTTATAGTATGCAGTCTTTTCAGATTGGTTTCTTTCACCTGGTGATATTTAAATACTCTTTATTTTTCAAGCGTGAATAGCTATTTAATTTTGGTGTTCAATAATATTCCATTGCTTGATGTACCACAATTCATCCATTTACTTCCAAGGATATCTGTCTTGGTTGCTTCCAAGTTTTGGCAATTAGGAGTAAAGCTGCTATAAACACCCATGTGCAGGTTTCTGTGTGGACATAAGTTTTCAACTCCTTTGGCTGAATACCACAGAGTAGGATATCGGGAACATATGGCAGGATTATGTTTAGTTCCATAGGAAGCCACCAAACTGCTTTTCAAAGTCGATGCACCCTTTCCCATTTCCACCAGCAGCAAATGAACGTTCTTGTCATTTTCATATCCTTACCAGAATCCAGAAGTGTCAGAGTTTTGGATTTTGGACATTTTAATAGATATGTAGCGGTGCCTTAACTAGAGTAATGTGGCCTATTGAAATCTGAAAACAAAAATAAGCATAGTTTTATGAGCATGTACTATTGCTAGTTTGGATTCTTAGATTACTTAAATAAATTATCTAAGGAATCCATAAAATAATCGTGTTTGGCTTTTGCCCCATTGTTATTGAGAGTTATAAAAGGTTGTGAGATACCACCTTTGGCTTCAGAGTACATCTAGTAAACCAGTGAAAAGGTCAGTTGAGAAGAGGCCATAAATCAGGGCATTAGTTGAATCTGGAAAGTCACTCAGCATGGAATCATTTGATCCAAAAATTTCACAATCATAATCATGTTGGACTATGGATATTTTGCATTATTTTATCCCTGTGACTCCAATCTTTTGGTTTCTAAATGTCTGCCTCTATCTTTGTTCACAGGACTGGGAAAGCCGCCTGTACTTTGCGTGCAAAGACTTCCTTGCTGTGCAGCTGAGACTATTGGCCAACAGCTGCCGAGAAAGTAGCTCCGTTGGCCCTGTCTAGTGAGCTCCTGTGCACGTGGATCCTCCAGCGCTAGTGAAACTTTCAAATAATTAAACACTTGTCAGTGATATTACCTGTGACCTCTTGGCTTCATGTGTGAGAACCATTTGTGCAAACTGCTTCCAAAATCCTAACCTACAAAAACTGAGATAATAAAGGTGTTTGTTGTTTTCATCTGTTAAATTTTGAGATGACTTTTATGCCACGATACATACGTAACAAGACCACAACGTTCTTTGCTTTTTGCTCAGTGTCAGGATGCTTTCTCAGAATTACTCCAGCATCACAATCCAGGAAGCCATCACCAATCCCCTGATGTTGGCTGGGGATGAAGTCCGGGGGTTTGCCTGTCTTGTGCAGTAGTGCAAAGTTCCTTACCTATGGAACCATCAATGCTAAGCATGAGGTTACCTCGCCACTGCAGTGTTCTCACCACTGGAATTTTACCCTACTCATCCCTTGCCCATCAAATTTTACAAACCTGCAAATAGATCACCCTAGCAGAGAGTGGCTGAAGAAGCCACACAGCTGGGGTTCACTAAAGTCCCAAGGCACATCCGAAATTCTATCCAGTTCAGTGTTCTATCTCCAGTACCATGGCTCATGGGATGGTGTGGCTGGCTATGAAATCAGAATATGGCGTTGTACTCAGAAACTTAAGAATGTTTTCTGCTGAAATCTCGCTGCCCTTCATACCCTGCTGTGTGATCTATTTTTCATAACTGTATGTGAACTTTTTGTGAGACCACTTACTGTTTCTCTCTTCACTCTACCTTAAGTTAACATCTTCTATAGGGTGAAGAATTCTCTTAGGCAACACTAGTTATGCAGAAAGATTAAATAGAATATCATTCCATGTGGGACTTCCTGGGAATAAAAAGTGTAGAATGTTCTTTTTTGGAATTTTTATGTTTGCTTCCAAAAATTTCTTTCCTTCTTGAGCTCATTATTATAGATGGCTTTCAAGCAAATTCATAGGGGGTCACCAAAATGAGGAAAGCATGAAAACTCATTTGCTATTATGATTTCTAAATTCCTGAAAAGGGAAGCAGCCTCCATACATTATAAAAACAAACAGAAATTTCATGAATTCAATAAAAACTCAAAACAATAAATTTATTCATTTCAGAAATCTTTGAATAGCAATTTAATGTGGTACAGTATATACATCCTTTGCATTCAAGAAAAAAATAATGATTTTAGATGACTGAATAAGCAGGAGAGAAACAGAAACTATGGAGGCTTTTAGTAGATGCACCTGTAAGAGCAGAAAACAACAGAGAAGGGACAAAGGAAAATGTCTGTGGCACACTGGGGTCCACTGCAAGTGGATCTGCATTAGGGGACATTATACAGAACCCTGACAATACCTTTACAAAAAGATTTTATAAACAGCGAAGGGAGAGATGGTCTTTATTCACACAATTTAGTTTGGAATAAGTGGGAAGAGCCTTCAAATTATGAATTTTGCAGCAACAAAACTTGCTAAAGCAGTTTCTTAAAGCCCCAGAGAAATTATGATTTTCATCTTCAGGTTGACACTGGCTTTGAATATCAGCCTTAGAGAGTGTGAAGTTTCCTCTCTGTTCTCTCATTCCTCCCTCTAGCCATCCAGTGTTGGAAGCCTTTTCATTTCAAACACCAATTGAGTGTGTTTGCCAGGGAGAAAGTTTTTACTATGCTCACTTCTTTATTCCTTTCTGGTGTAGAAAGTTGGAGTGAGACCTCTGGCCAATAGGAGGGCACTGAGCAGTCCCTACAGAGCCCAGCACATAAAATATTTATGCTTAGAGAAAGCTAGACTGAGTAGTCAGCAGAGCATTTTGCAGCATAGAAGCCAAGCACCTTTCTAAAAGAGCAGAGCATGTTCACGAAAGCTCCTCTTTATAGATTAAAAAATCAACCTTGGTATCCACAGTAGAAGATTACTTGATGTTCCTTTGACTGGCCATGAGCCTTCTTAAATCAGAGTGCACTTGACTGAAGACAGGGAAAATTTTGTTGGTCAAGTTACTCATTTAGTTACTCATTTCTGCCACTATCAAGGACAATCACTTCTGGATGGGAGGGGCAAATTTTAAATAGCAGACAAGAGCGCCCTTCCTATGGAAAGGCTTCCTACATACTCTGGTTCTTAGTATGACCTTGGGGGTGAGTTTTGAGCAGAGGCTTTTGCCTCACTGCCGTGACATCATTTGGAACCGTGGAAAGAAGAGCTAAGCTTTGATGTTGAAGACACTCAAAGGAAAGCAAAGGACAAGGAGAAAAGCACAATGAGTGCAGCACGACTGACCCTGGACAATGCTTGGCTGGTCCTCCTGGCCCAGCCCTGTGTCCATGGCCTCTCTGTCAGCAGCATGGGGGCAGGAAGGGCTTTCCTCTTAGCTGAAAGCAGAGGGTGAGCTGAGCAGGCGGTTCAGAGGGTCATTAGAAAGCATCAAAGGAGGCAGCCGCACGGTGGTAATAAGACGGCTGCGAGGAAATAAAGTGGGCATTGATCTGCACTATCGAGTGTGACATTTTAACCGAAGCTAAAAGCCAAGTGCAGATCTAGCCCTCTTATTCATCTGCCTGCCTGTTTTAGTAAATTGTCTTCCCCCTCCCCCCCAAACCACTGGCCTCAGAGGTCACTTCATATTAGCTGGCTTGTTAATACTGAGGCAATCAATACTTAATCAACAAGTAATGGGATTTTGCAGTCATCCTGTATGATCTTTCAATAAAGCCCTGAATCCATCTCGGCCCATTCCGAGCCTGACGAAAGGTGTGCAGTTGCAGCAGACCCTGGATTTGATGGTCTGATGCTCTTTGGCTGATCTGCATCTTATTAAGACGCCAGGCAGCCACTGTCCTTCACCCCTTTGTTTCCTGATCCCCACAGAGCGCAGCATGGCATGGAATCCAGACGTCCAAGGTGTTACATGCATCAGTAAGAAAATGCACATTTCTTTACTGGAAAGGGTTTAGGACTCTTTGGTAGCATTATATAATTAAAAACTGCATGAGTAAAGAATTGGGAAGGGAAGAACAGCACCAAAAAGGGAGATTTTGAAAAGGAAAATGGTTGTTTTAATGTATGGCACTAAGCCAGGGAGTTGGAATCCTCATTTTCCCACTATTGAGATCGGTTGTCCAATCTCTTTGCTGAATGGGCTCACTAAATGACAAGGAGAAGGGACACAGATCTTGGTGTTAGGTCTGGGCATCCAAAGGAGCTTCTGAAAGGCTCATCTGGAGACTGCTATTGGAGAAACGCTGGTTTTGAGACCCAGGATTTAGTTTCTAGTACTTTTGTGGTAGTTTCAATGTAGGTGTTTTGTCTACCTGTAATACTGTAACAACCTGTCATAGGGATTTGACGGGGCCCTATGAAAGGGGAGGGGACCTCTCAGAAGAATTCTGTTAATATAACTTTCAAGTATGTAACAGATCAGGCAACTGTGCCAACAAAATTCTTAGCAGTTAATCTTTTCCTGTCAGAAAAAGAAGCTGCTTTATGAGATGACTGATTGATCTTCACAATTAGAGAAGAGAAATTAGGAGATGGTACAAACACGTAAGAACAGTAGGACCTCGGACTGCGAGGCAGGCAGCTCCACCACGGCTATGCTTGCTGGTCTTCATTCACAACCAAACGTGCTATGTATGTGAATAGCAGATCTACTCCACAAATTACTGGATGACAGTCTAATAAAGCATGTATTAGTGTCTTTTTGTACAGACTTAGAAAGTGGTTTATGGATACCCAAGGCCATGTACCTAAAATACAGAAAGCACAGATCTGAATCCACACAAACCAAGTCCAGAGCTGCGTTATACCCCACTAAGTCATACTGCGATTGCCATCTACCAGCTGTATGATGTTGTGCGTGGCCCTTAACATCTCCCAGCCTTAGTTCCTCCGTTGGTAAAATGGAAATAATAACCATGCCTGTGTCTTTGGGCTGAGAATTAAATAAATTACATACTTAATGCCCTATGTATGGGCTTTGCTTAAACACTTTCTACACATTAGTTACTGTTACAGGGTCATTATGGTATTTTCACACCCATATAATCTTGATGAGTTATCTTTTCTCTTGGACTCTGCGTAGACAGGCTCTGCCAGTATTTCCTCAATACTACATTGTTTAGGAGCTGGGGAAATAGCTCAGTGGAATAAGCGCTTGCCTAGCAAGCGCAGGGTCCTGAGTTCGATCCCCAGTACCGCAAAAACAAAAAAATAAAATTGTTTAATACTACATTGTTTAAGTTAAAGGTGACCTACTGGGCTCCTGAATGATAAAGCCTTTCTTTAGTGATATTTATATACTCAGTCATGTTATAAGATAATCGTGGGAGGCCTAGGAGATTTTTTAATCTCTTTGTTGATTTGTTTATTTCTTGGAAGCAAATATAGATTTCTAGAGAGCTGGGTGGAAGCTCTGATTAACAAAGTACTATGTAAAAAACTCTATGGTTTTGCCCTTGCATTGCTATGGATATATATTGGTTAGGATTCTCCAGAGAAACAAACCAAACCAGCGAGATATATAAAGACACCTGAGAAAATTTATTATGGGAGTTGTTTCAAGCAAGTATGGAGGCTGATAAATCTACAGTGTGCCATCTCTTTCCTGGTGGTAGAATTAAGTCTGAGTCCAGTGACCTGAGACCTGGAAGGACTGCTGCTACAAGACCCCATGCCTAAAGACCCAAGAACCAAGGACTGCATGTGGAGGCGGGTGGTGGACGGCACAGCTCCAGGAAAGGAAGAAAGTGACTTTGCCATTTGCCCACCTTTCTATGCATTTGGATGCTCGTGGGACTGCACAGTGCTTGCCCACATCAGTGTGATCATCTTTACTCAGTCTATTTATTCAAATACTAACAAGCCCTTTGAAAACATCCTCCATAGATACA
This sequence comes from Dinomys branickii, assembly GCA_004027595.1. Lineage (NCBI taxonomy): Eukaryota > Metazoa > Chordata > Mammalia > Rodentia > Dinomyidae > Dinomys > Dinomys branickii. The sequence goes on along the minus strand of PVLD010004691.1, from coordinate 72,974 downwards.
TGTAAATGTCTGACTAGCTATTTAGGTGTCACTAATGAGTAGGTATCACTCAAACCGTTATTAAATAACCCTCACCACCAGCTTTTGGATCCACTGATTTGCTCTTGAAGGCAGACCTTCTTAAGAAGAACAGAACGCTCTGGTGTGTTTCTAGAAGATATATTTCTAGAAGATATTTCCCTCTTCCCCTGTCTGAACTCCAGATTTTGATTTCTTTGATTTCTGGTCTAATTTGATTTTTTTCTTTTCTTCTGGTTATTTGGATTTAATTTGATTAATTTGGTTTTATATTTTTAAATCCTCAGCTTAATAATTCCAAAATTCCTGCCATATATGACCTTAATTATAATGCTTGTTCAGTCTTTTCAAAATATCTTTTTACCTCTTAGTATACCTTGTAATTTCTTGGCTGAAAGGCAGACTTGCACTAGGTGAAAGGAACTGTCCTAAATAGGCTGTTGGTTATGAAGTGGTAAGGTGTATGGGGAGAAGATACGTTCTACAGAGACATGATTAGGTCTAACCTTTTGTGCCTTTGCCCATGGACTTTGAACTTGAGTAGTTCTTTATAATAGTTTCCTTTTGTGTTGGACAAAATGAATAGAGAAAGATGGAGTCGGGTAAACTTCCCCCCCTCAACTCGTTCAAGCCCTGATAAAGCCCCAGCAAAGTAAGGTCTGATAAAACATTCCCTTGAAGACAGACCTCGTTAAGAAGAACAGAATGCGCTGCTATGTTTCCAGATGGTTCCTTTCCCCCTTATCCTGCCAGAAGCACTAGAGCATTTTTCTCTGTTATTCATAGTGAGGACTTAATAGAGTGTCTAGACTGAAACTCACAGAAATGTAGAGGGTACCCTACTACTGGGCATTCCTTAGCGTTTTTGTTTGTTTTCCTGTTTGTGTTTTACTATCTTCCAATGGATATTTATATCATGATAAGAATGTTTAACAGGAGAACTACTCTTTGGCAAGTTCTCCAGTGTATGATACAGTATTTTTAACTCTAGACACAATGTTATACTGAAGATGTTTAGAATTTGTTCATTTTGCATAAGCAAAAACTGAAACTTTAAACCCATTGAACAGTATTTCCTGTTTGAGAGTTTCCCACAAGCCTCCCCAAACAATCATTTCCCTCTTTGTTTCTGCGAGTTTGATTATTTTAGATACCTCACTTACTTGGTCAGCTTTCTCACTGAGATAAAACCTGACTACACAACTTCAAGGAGACACTGACTTAGGTTCACAGTTTCGGTAGGTTCAGTCTCTGGTTGGTGGGCTCCCAGCAGAAACAGCAGGGCAAAAGTGCATGGTAGAGGAAAACTGCTCACTCTGTGGCAGCCCCAGAGCAGAAGGAGAGGGGAGGCACTGAGAACAAGAATACATGCTTCCATCCGTGCCTCCAGTAACCTTCCCGTAATAGCTGGGCCCCTGTACCTAGGAGCACGTGTGGCTAGGAACTGATCGGGGGACTAATCCAGCAATGAGTATAGTGCCATAATCCAATCACTTTCCAAACATGGGGGCTTCTGGGGCACATTTTAAACCAGGCATGGCCAACCTTTCAGAGGTTTCAGTGATACAAACATCCCATAGCAGCACACGTGCCATAGGTTCGCCATCATTGTTTTAGGTCCAAGCCATGTATCCACATAAGAGGAGTCCTAGTACTTGTCTTCCTGAGTTTGCGCTTCAGAGTTGACCACCGTGAGCTTGGAGGCAATTCCTCACTTACTGCTGCGGTTTCGCTACTCTGGCATTGTCACCTGTGGAGGCTCTCGCCCTATTAAGTTTTACTTTTTGCATCCATTTATCTAATTTTCCAATTTTTGAGGCAAGAGTGCGCCTTGGGGCCTCATTTTTCTGTTTCAATTTGTTCAGCTTTTCATTTATGTCCGAATGCATGGTGACTTCTAAGGTACCATGTGCCAGACTGGAAACTGAAATTTCAATAATAATACTTTTAGTTGTATGATTTTAGAGCTAGTGTAAGCCACACAATTAGCTTGTTTATTACCTTACTTTACAGATGAAGAAACAGGATTTATAACAAATTGTACATACTTGTACCAGAGACTGATTTTTCAGAATGATCTGTCCTGAGAAACATGGAATGTTCTCATTATCTTCCATCCTTGCTGTAGCGTCGGCACTTCAAGCTGCACTCCACTGTGTGTGGAAGTAGAGATATGAAGAAATCCCAGGGATTTAATGACAGTCTGGGTTCCTGCTCCTCAACACCAACATCAGCAGCGTTCTTTTCCTCCTCTGCCCAACTTGATAGCGCTGCGATGGTCCTCGAACCCCCTCATTGCTTCCTCGCCTGCCTCTCCTTAATTTTCCAGACAGTAAGCTGTTTCTTCCTTCAAACTCTGACCTGCCTCTCACTTCTTGACATTCACATCAGTGAAATCTAGAGATTCGACACATCTAACTGGGGGGCCCAGGTTATCTTAGAGTCATATGTCTTTGGGAACCTCTGAATACTCTCAAGACAGTGCACTGGAGGCCAGTGACTGCTCTGTTTCTCAATAAAAGTAAAGTTTATCTTTCATTCTTCCAAGAAAAATACCAAATCGCCACCCAAGTGCACCATCCACGTCTCTTCTCTTCTCTGAGTAGGCCGCATGAGCACTCGTAGGTTTGTCCCTCGGGTCACCGCCTTAGAAAGACTACTCAAGGGGAGGAAGTAAAGAGAAGCCCTAAGGTGACATTGTTGAGGGGAGGGAGACACTAAAAGCAGTAAATTTAGCTTGACTTGTTTTGGCCTGTAGTCTAGAGACCATCAGTGACTTTTCTGCTTTTACATCAATTTATAAGGAAAGTGATTCTTAGTTTTGCAGAGACACCTGTGCAGACCTATCTCCATCTCTCACCTTCTCTGGTTAGAGAAATCTGACAGATGGGCTGCTTCTGTGTACTTAACTCTCTGACTTATACATGGTTAATGGGGACCAACATAGTGTCGCAGGCAAGATAACATTACGGTGCATTTTGGGGTGATGCACGCCTGTTATTCTCCTAGTGCTCAGGAGACTGAGGCAGGAGAATTGCAGCAAGTTCAAGGCCCACCAGGGCTACAAAGTGAGTTCAAGGCCAGTTTAGATGATAGAGCAACACACTGTCTCAAAAACATAAAAAAAGAAAACCTTGGATTTATTCTTTCAGATCCCTACCTGCTGGGTCCTTGTGGGTTGCTGCATTTCTGTTCTGAAGTCTACAACTCAGGCTCAGCTAGGACAGGCTGACTAGATTTTGTACCAGCTATTTCTTTTTGTGTACTCAGACTCAGCAGTATAATAGCTTACAACAATTGCCAGCCCCAAAGTGCTACATAAATCCTTAATTTTGCCACATTCTTACTTTTATTATTATATTTGAGCCTGCTATCAGTGCCCCAGAAAGCCAGCATGCTTACAGTACAATGCTGTGAAGGAAGACATGCTTAAAGATTCTAAATAAAACCCAAATTCTGTAGGATTAAAGAAAAAGTTATACTCATTTGTAGATTACCTTCTAACTTGACAGAACTCTGTGAAGTAAGCTATGAGTGGAATGTATGTTTATATTTTGGAGGGGGATGGTGGTAAACTTAGAAATTAGGATGAGCATCACATGTGAAAATAAATGAAGCTATGAATGGCATTTTTCTCTAGTGATTATGATAGAGCCCCAACTCTTAATTTGGATAAATTGCTAACAACCCAACTTAGCACACCCATTTGCGGTAATCATTATTTTGCTGACTTGGCTCTATGTCTGGATTGCATTTCAATAGTGAATGCAAAGCCTATAAGCATTTAAGGCTTTTTTTTTTTTTTTTTTTTTTTTTTTTTTTTTTTTTTCCTAAGCGTCTTCCTATTCACAGGGAACTTAAATCCAGAATCAGAATGTCCCAATGCCTATTTGAACATTAAGGACATTTGAAGTATGGTTTAATTCTTTAGTGCTATCAAATATCTTTTGGGTCAGTCACCAAAGCTGGTTATAACTGCAAAGGTATACATAAACAGGAAGGGGATGAAGAACACGGGTGGAGAGGGACGGAGGGAAGGGAAAGGGAATGAGAATAGGAATTAAACTGTGTTAGTTTAATGAGCTCCCCAAAAGGAATATGCACATGTACTACACACATTTACTGGACTAGAAAAGAAAAAAAATTCAAACATGTACTTCAAAACTAAAATTATTAATTAACTGCCTAATTAACATAATAAATGATGCTCAGTTAGAATGCTTAACCCCAGTATGGACTCAGTTTCTGCTCAGAACCGTGTACATAAGATTCTCATTTAATGTCTTCATAATGACCAAGTTAATTAGAGAGTTGCAGCATTCTGATCCTCCCTCTTCCCCCATTGACAGCTCCTGTGAAGTAGGATATTCCATTGTTAAACTTTTCAGAAGCATCAGCCTGGGAGTCCTAGTCTTGGATCTTTTACTATCCAGCTGGACTGCATTTTATCAAGTCACTGAAACTCTCTGAACTTCTGTTTCTTTACATAGCAAAGTCATTTTCCATGAAGTGTCTGGCCAGGCCCCTCTGAATGTATCTTCTATCTCCTCAATGGCATCTGGAGTCTACAAGCCTGTACGTTTGCATCCCTGCATGCCTGAAGGGACCTGTGAGAAGAGCTGTGCATTCTGCGCATGGATTCTCAGCCCCCAAACACAACGATGCCCACTGCTGCTCTCCAGAAACCAAACTCATCTGCCAGCTTAATATCAGCTTGACCCCTCAAGTCCTTGTCTATGTTCCAAGCCAACTTTGATTTCATTTTCAGCTGAGTTGTCTATTTTTCTTTGATATAATAGTTTATAAAGCAAACTTGAAGGGATTCTGAAATTGGTCCGGGCAGTGTTATTTTAGCAGAGGCCTTGAACTTCAGTGGAAGAAGGCCAATCATACATTCTGCATGTATTTCACCAGACACGACAGTCCACAGCTAATGCCTCAGAGCCTGCATTCCAAAGACACCTTTCACTGAGAGCAGCTCTGATGGAGAGAAGGGCAAGAAAAAGGAAATGAACATCTGGCAAGGCCAAGAGTGTTATGAGTTGTATCCAATACCAAGTGTGTCCTGATTAAATATTTCATGCCTTCTAGCCAGACATCGCCTATCCATCAGCTGTTCTCTTCAGCAGGGATAAACTCACCTTTACTGGAGGATGCGTTAGCATGGGGTTAACAAGCCACCTGCAAAGTTTGTTTCCAACTGCTTGTATGATCCAGCGGTCTCTTACCCTCTTTCGCTCTCCTCACTCCCTTTCTCTTTCTTGAACTCTCTTCCCACCCCTATATTGTAGACACAGACTTTACCCACAAGAACCAGGAAGAAAATATTTTCTCTCCTCCAATCTATAGGTTGAAGTTTCTGACAATCTGACTCCCTGGCCATGTGACCGTGTACCACTGGCCATGGGCCTGGCAGGACAGAAGACACTGCTGTCTCAGTTCTTGTGGTTAGTATTTACACTGTGTATCTTTTCCCCCTTTATTCTATAGCAGATAATATAGATTGGTTTAGAAGACTGCTTTCAAGCAACATATAAGTTTACTTGTAAAGACAGTTTGATAATCTTTGTATTTTAATATAATTTATATGCTCACTGTGTATTTGCCCTTTTTTTGCATTTACTATGCCACTGATATATTTTGGGTTATATCTACAGTCACAAATCCAATTTGCTGTTTTCAACTTTTTATTCATTTTTTATTTCAAAAATTTTAGATTGAAGAAATAGTTTGTTAATTATTCATCTCCCATCCTCAGCTTATATACTTTTTGTCTGGTGACCTGAAACATATGCGCTGCGTGTTAATTTATTTGATGAGTGCCATTATTTTTTAAGTACATTTGCATGATTAAAATTTTTAAAATGTATCTATAACAACCCTAGATTTTTCTTTTGTCCTAAATACTACAATAAATTCAGCACAGTTTAGCCTAAAGCACCCACTCTTCTTCACTCTATTGTCTGGAATCATACATCTCTTTATATGAAGTCAAAACATATATGATATAGTGATGCCTCTGTTCATGAACTCAGTTTTCTCCATGGTTCCGGGTGTTACAAACTGAACTGGATGAGAACTGATTCAAATTTTCCCCTAAAACCGACACTGAACCTAACCACTGAATTTGATTCGGTTCTTATCTCAGTTTGCCACCAAAATCATGGAAAGGATTAGGTTAGTGAAAGGAGGTACCACTTCAGTTGAAAGATAATTTGTATAAACTTAAATTATTTGATAACTTCAATCAGTGGCTGTGTCATCATTTTTTAAAAGAGCTTGTTTAAGGAAAAATAGTCTTTGTGTATCTAAAAATATTTCTGTTTTGTTCTTATTTTCGAAAGAAAGTAGAGCTATAGTTAGAATTCTAGGGTTAAAGTTAATTTCCTTCTGGCCTGTAATGCTGCTGGGGAAAGACGGTTGTCAAAAACGAATCAACAACAACAAAAAAGCAACAAGCCCCATTATCTCTGGGGAGCATGCCTCACCTTTCTGAAGCTTTTGAAATTATTTATTTATTATATTAGAAGATATATGTTAATTCATGAAATTATGATTCTGTCTGAAATGAGATTGATTTTTTTAAAAATTAGAGTTAGTAGCGTTTGTTTAAAAATCTTAATTGACAAAATCGCTGATGAGCAAAGAAAAACAAAATACAATCTTAAAAATTTACTTATGTACATTTTTGTTTAACGGTATGTTGGTAAAATATTTCCAATTTTAGAAATAACCATTTATTTCACGTGTTTTGACAGTTTCAAAGTAGAAGCACCTAGGACCTTACTAGCGGTAGTCACTGAAACATCAAGAAATATCACAGGAACATTAAGCTTCATTATTATAACGTTCTATAAATTTCTTATGTACACAAAGGTAATGCTATATTCATTTCATACTTTGAGAAATGAATGGATAGCATAATGAGTAAATAATGAATGGTTCATTATAGGAAAATTGTAATGAATGAACAAATGGTGACCACGCATACTCACAAGCAAACTGCTCCATGGTGCTGCCTGCTGCTCCCTCTTGCACCTCTTCAATCCTGCAACTTGAGGTCTTGATGCTACTAACTAAGCCTCTTAATGTTTATCACCATGGCTTAAAAGAGGAACCAAAGTACAGAATAGCAGCATTTACAGCATCTTACTGTATGAAAAATAGACATTTCTATTTCTCAGAGTTCTTTTAGGCCTTGGAATTATTTAGAGAATCACTCAAATTTTGAAAATGAGCAATTTAAAATTTTATCTGGATGTATTTTTGCTTATACTGTGACCATAAATGAGTGTTCATGTGTTTGCACATCCTTTACGCACTTGTGCACCATATTATTTAAAATGATTGAACATTGGTATAAAACTAGGCATGCATAATAATGAAGGAGAACAGAGAGTTTAGAAGTAAACCTGACCATCTAGACCTGACTGGTCTGCAACAAGGGTACTAGGACCATGCATCAAAGAAAAGACAGCCTCTTCAGTAAATGCTGCTAGGAAATTGTATACCCATCTGCAGAAGAATGAACCTAGAACTCTATCTCTCATAACAAAACTCAACTCAAAGTAGATTAAATACTTGCACATACAGCTTGAAACTACGAAATTGCCAGAAGAAAACGACAGAAAATACATCCAGGAATTGAAATGGACAAAAAATTTTTTGGAGAATACCTTCATAGTACAAAAAACAGAAGCAAAAATAGACAAATAATACTACATCAAGCTGTCAGGCCTTTGCGCACAAAGAACACAACAAACAGAATAAAGAGACAACCTACATAGTGGGAGATTATATTGGCAAACTATACATATGATAAGGGGTTATCTTGAGAATTTAGAAGGAACACAAATAATTCAATAGTAATAAGTCAAACATTCTAGTTAAAATGAGCAATACAACTAAACAGATATTTCTCAAAAGTAGTCATAAAAATGGTCAACCGGTATTTGATAAATGCTCAGTATATGTAGTCACTGGGAAATGCAAATCAAAACCACCAGGAGCTATCACATCACCCCAATTAGAATGGCTATTGCCCAACAGATAGCTGCTGGTGAGAATGTTGGAAGAAGGGACCCACTGAACACAGTTGGTGTGACTATAAATTATGATAACCATTATGAAAAACATGATGAAGCCTCCTCAAAAAATTAAAAATAGGACCAGTGTATGATACCATAATCCTACTACTGCATGTACCTGAAGGAAATGAAACAGTGTGTTATGGAGAAACCCCCACTTCCTTGTGCACTATAATACTATGTATAATAGCTAAGAAGCAGAATTAATTGATGACGATAGAGAACATAAATCCTGTCATTCATAACAACATAGGTGGAAATGGAGAGTATCATTTTAAGTCAAAATAGCCAGGCACAAAACAAGAACTACTGAGAGATCTCAGTCATATGTACAATGTAGAACATTGGTAGGGGTTGCAGTAGAATGACAGTTACCAGAGGCTGGAGGCAATGCGGTGGAGAGAGGCCTGAGAAATGCTGGCCTCTGAGTACTCAGAGTTAGAGAAGAGAAACACGCTCCAGTATCATGTGATACCTTAGTTTGGGTAATGGTAACATACTGTACATTTCAAATAACCCACAAGAGGGGATTTTAAATGTTTTTACCCACAAAGAAATACTAAATATTTGAGAAGATAAATCTGTTTACCCTCATTTGAACATGACACGATGCACACTTGTATCAAAACATCGCTTGATACTTCCTAAGTATGTTCAACTTTGTGCATCGGTGCAAAAATAGCCACGACACAAGCATTTCTGTCACTTCAAATGTGACCTAGACAGAAAACCTGTTCTTTTCTGGAAAACAATGACAGTGAGGAAGGTCAGTATTCTTATGTCAGGGACCCATGTACCATGATTTAAAGATGCAACATGGATGGCATTAAAATCTTGGTTGAGTCTATCAAATCTCCCACAGAAGAGACCTCATTTCTTTTCCATGCAGGGCACCCTCACGACAGCCATGCTGTCTGTAACTAAGAGGATCAGGAAATAGATTGTAACACTGAAGAAATAACCTCTAATCCTAGAAAATAATTTACTGCTCATCCTTAGTGGATGGTTGGGTAATAATGGCTAACATTATATTTTGAAAGTTATCATTATTCACAATGAAACAGTCAAATTTAATTTCTACCCATTATAAATTTCTAAGCACTCATAAATCTTAGAATTGTAAAGACTCTTAAGAAAGCATATCATTCAGTAGCTCATATTCATGTAGGCAAGATATTCTTTATTTTAGCTAGTATAACACTGTTTCCAGGCGCTGTGCTAGACTCTTGTGATTGAAGCAAAAACTCTAGCTGTTAAAAACTGCTATAATTTTGCTCTTAAATGTCCACCAAAGGCCTCTGTCTTGAGAGCTTGGTCCTCAGTCTGTAGTGCTGCTGGGAGGTAGTGAGACCTGTCAGAAGCAGGGCCTGCTGGAAGGAAGTTAGGTCATTCAGTATGTTTCTTGGAAGCAGATATTGGCACTACTGGTGCTTCATTCCTTTCTCTGATTCCCTTCTCTGTTTCTCAGCTGCCTGGAGGTGAACAGACCTCCTCTGCCGCACAATCATCTGTGCTGTGTTATGCCCAGAGTAGCAGGCTCAAAGGTACAGGGACGGGGGCTCTGAAAGTGAACCAAAAGGAAACATTTCTCCTTTCAAGCTGACCATCTTATGTATTTCATTACAGTAGCAGAAAGCTAACACAATAACTTTATGGTAGCTTTTTACAAACAAGGAAACTAATATGCCTCATGTGATGTGCAGGTCTAGCTCACAGAGGGATAGCTAGTCCATGATGGAGAGAGGCTTTGAACAGGTACTTCCTACAGACAAATGGGCCATATCTCCTTGTACAAAGAAAATAGGGGCTGGGGATATAGCTCAGTGGAATAAGCACCTGCCTAGCAAGTGCAGGGTCCTGAGTTCGATCCCCAGTACTGCAAAAAAAAAAAAAAAAAAAAAAAAAGAAAAAGAAAATAGTACATGAACTCACACTAATGTAATGGGATATTTAAGCTGAGTTCTACAATAGCAAATCAAAAAGTCTAGCTTTTACTAAGTAAAAATAATTATTATTCACTTAAATAGTCCTTGTTGTGTACCACATGTGTCCTTACCTCTCTATACTTATTATACAATTTACTTCTCATAGTAACCCCATAAAATGAGTTATTAAGCCCAGTTCACAGAGGAATAATAAATTGTGCACTAAATCTATAAGTTCAAAGGCAGCAGAGGTTAAAAGTGACAGAAAGGGCCCTCACATCTTGGCTCTTCAGCATTCAGCTGTTTGACTTCTCAGGAAATGATGATTTATGTTAAAAAGCTGACAAATATATGCTCAGGAGAATGACAACTTATGTTACAAGGTCAAGAAGTACTTTGATATCATAAGTTAAAAATAAACCTTTTGCTACATACTTCCTAATTTTTAAAATTCTTTTAAAATTCTTTTAAAACTTTGTTTAAATTTATGTTAGTTAGACATTTCTGCTATACCTGAGTGTACTGAGACTTAGTTCTTTGTGAGAATGGGTACTTTTTATATTTAGAATTCTCCTGCCCTCACCTGCACATCTAGTCATGTATTTCTTTTCAAGTGTGTAGGTTTTAAGTACTTTACAATATATTGAGAGACTGGCATAGGTGTGCACCCATTCACTGGGAATCAGTATAGATAATGCTCCATAATACAGTCTTGGTCAAGTGTATGCTACTTTTTAATTTCCTTTGAACTAGATGCAACTGAAAACAAAGATATGGTGTTTGTTCCACATTTTAAAATATATGTATTTTACTTTTATAAATGATTTAGTTTTCCTCTAAAAAATAATTTTTATTTCACTTTTGCATAATTTGGTACAGTCTTATTGAGAAAGACGATCTGTAATAAAATGGAAACATTCCCTAGGAAATGTTTATACCTCTTGTATATACGTCTCATGAAAACGATCTTCACATTTCCACCTACTTACCTCTTGAAATTCCCAGAAGAAACAAAACAGAAATAAAAATGAATAGAGGAGGAGGAGGAGGAGAAGAAGAAGAAGGAGGAGGAGGAGGAAGAGGAGGAGGGAGAAGGGCAGAGGGAGGGAGAGGAAGATGAACAAACTCTTTAGGACATATAAAAACATAACACCAAGTACTCCATCATAGATTTAGTTCTAGGAAAAGAAAATCACATATTTATCTCCATTTTGTGGATTAAAAATGGAAACATTGCTAACTTCTCAAAGAAGAATAGATGCCTTCAGAGTAACAATCCAGTCCCTTGAGGGTTTGTGTCCTACATAATACAGTCTTTAACACACAGCAGGAAGTTTGTGCTCTTTGGCTGATTTTTTGGATGTATTACCATTAACAATATGTCATTAAGTGGAAGAGCTAACATTTGCTCTTAGCCTGTCTACATCATTTTAATGGTAGCAACAGCAAGGGTCGTGGTCTTTAATCCCTGCTTATGCTTAAGGTTGATCACAAATAAGCCTTTAGGTTCTGAGACTACAATTATCAGCTAGTACATTCTATCTCAATAGTCAGACCATCATGTGCAGAGAAAGAAATTGAATCTCCCAGGCAATACCACTGGAATATGCCTGACAAAACTTTTAAACGTTTCATATAAAAATACTTAGCTTTATAAATCAAGATTACAAAGCATATGCAACCCGAACAAGGTTTCATGTTCACTGTGAAGTACTCAGTGGTACTATGAAAGTAAAAGAGTATTCTACGGAAGAAGCACAAAAGTAGGGAAGGCCTGTGGCAGGGACAATTTGGCCTCCAAGAGGTACACACCCCTAGTCAGTTTTTCAGATTTATTTTCTTGTTGCTCTAGTGGAGTAATCTTCTACTGAATGGCCTTGTCACACAAAACAACTGTAAAAATATAGATGAGACATTAAAATACAATGACTTCAAGGAACTGTAATTCACTAAAATATGGGGATTTAGGAGGGAACTGACACCCATGAAAAAGAAAATTTTGGGTGGATTTGTCCATTTTCTGTAACATTTACACTGAGGGCAACCCACAGTCCTCAAAGGCATTTAAAATAAGACAGTTAAAACTGGCCGAAAGACCCATAGGAATTCTATCATAAAGGAACTGAGAGACACAGAAAAAAGATATGAGTCAGATGCAGCAACTAGACGCAAGGATTCATCACTAAAAGGAGAGAGATAGAGAAGGAACTCTCATTTCCATGCATAAGCTTTGTCCTGCCACAGCTTTACTCTGAGCCATTCACAGGCAGCATAGATCATGGCTAAAAATAAAAGTGCTGAGCTGGGACTTGACTTGTGACCTAAGACACAGGGTTTTCAGTTTGAGTCTGACCAATGTAATTTCCTCCTAAAACAACAACGGAACATTTTTTCTCCAGAGAAATATAACAGAATCCAATGTCTGCACAAAAAGTATTTGCAATGTTCAAAATATACTTCAAAATTACTTGGCATATAAAGCAACAGTAGAATGTGATTTATCAATCTTGCATGCCTATATCTATTAATCTGAGCAACTACTTTGAAGATAACAACATGTGGTATAATGACCATTATTAATTTCCTATCATTTTGTTTTGAAATTCTGTATCATTTTTCTTTTTTTTTTAATTATCTTGTTCTTGAAGAGAAAAGATAATCAATGGAAACTAACCATTTGATGATTGGTATGTTGGAATTAACAGTTGATTATAATTATGCACAATGATACAGAAAATAATATGCTTGTAATTAATTGATAAAAATATAAAATTCCTTTGGAGAGATATAAAAAGTTTAAAAGTTAGAAAGTATAAATACTAGACCTGAGAAGCTACATATACGAAATAAGAGTTTAACTGAATGAGATTAACAGAATGGAGGTGATGTAGGAGAGTCACTGAATTTGTCACTGAACCCTAAATTAAGGAATATTTTTAATCTGAAGAATAGGATAAAAGACTTAAAGTATAAGCCTTGCTTTAAGGGCATGATTTGAAATATGAAAGATCAAGCATACATATAATTGGAGACACAAGAGAGAAGGAATGTGTTAGAAAAATATTTGAAGAAATAATGGCTTACAAATTCTAAAGTTTGGCCAAAGACATAAATATACATGATCAAAAAGCTCAGAAAAGCCCAGAAGTATAACTACAAAGAAAGTATGCATAGTCCATCATTGTTAAACTACTAAAGTGAAGGCTCCAGATTTTCAGCTGGTTGTATGGGTGCTGCATTTCTCAGTCTCCTTTATGAGTAACTGCTGCCATGTGACTAAATTTTGACCCACCATATACAGGAAAAATGAAGGCTACAATTTCTAGGATGTGTATTTATAAGAAGGACATGTGCTTCTTCTTCTCCTTTTGGCCTTCCTGTTGACTTGAGTGTGTCATGGTGGTACATTATACAGGATTATGAAGAGGAACAACACCTCAGAGATAGCAAATTACAATTAGGAAGAAACCCGAGACTTCTAAGGGCCAGAGCACCATTCTGGTTCTGAATAACCTCTATCTTAGCTCATGCCGTGCCATTAAAACAGAGTACCTGAGTGTGAGAAATTTACACAAATCAGAAATTTACTTCTCATGGTTCTGGGGGCTCAGAAGTCCGAGCTCAAAGTATTGGCAGGGATAGTCTGGTATTGGCAGGGATAGCCTGGTCTCTGCTTCCAAGATGGTGCCCCGAACTCCAGTTCTCCTAGAGGCAGGGAACACTATGTCCTCACGTGCCAGAAAGCAGGCTGAGCCCAATTCCCTCCATCGGGCACTTTTATAAGGGTACATACTCCCATTCACAATGGAGAGAGCTTAAGGCCCAATTGCTTGTAAAGCCTCACCCCTTAATCATCACATTAGCAATGCTTAAATTTTAGAGAGGACACATTCAAGTAGTAGCAACTGTTGTGTCTGCAATCCTAGGCCAGTCTCAGAATTCTGTTTGGTACATAAATGAATGGATAAAAAATTTTTTCTGTTGCCTTAGATTTGCTGATCATGCAACTAAACCTGTATCTGTACTAATACACTAGTACACACCTTGTATCAATTTCAGGGCACACTTAAAGCAAAAAGCAAACCATGAATACACCCAGAAGTCTAGAAAAGAGATAATTAGATTTTTAAGAATTCTACTTCAATAAGGTAAGTGGTTATTAGTAGAATCAAAGTGCTATTCTCTTTGGTATTTTCCCTATGCTTAATGTAAGTAATGTTTTGTTAAATGGCTTCAAGGAGTTTTCAATCAATCAACTTCAAAAAACAAAAAAGTCACAAACATAACTGAAGGAGCCTATTGATACTTTTTATTTTCTTCTAATCAGGGTTTGTTATAAATTAAAGAAAGAGTCCATTCACTGCCTCGCATCTGCTGCCACCTGAGGTCTCCCTCAGGCCTTGGATGCTCGTGAGACTTCCCTAGGTCTGTTTCCCTTCTGACTGGATATCGAGTCTTCATGATACCCGCGTGCAGGTGGTGTGGTTGGTTTCCCTACTTCATGTGGGGTTGAGCTGTTACCTCACCCAGGATTGTGGATTACCATCCACTGTCTCATATGCTTTACTGGGCTGACTGCACCCTCATTCTCACAGAGGAGAATTTCAGACTCTGTCCTCACACTCCCTGGGTTGAGGCAATCACTATTCTTGGTGTTATCCTATGCAAAGGAGCAGGTACTTCTTGGATAAATATTCACTGTAGGTTGTTGAGTATAAAACAGTCCACATTCTTTCCTAACATCAAGATTTAGCCATTTAATTAACTATCACAAGCTATAGGCCTGCAAAGACCAGGCACTAGGTAGGTTACCTAGACTTCTTTGACATGGAAGGGCCGGCACATTTGAGGTTCTCAGACAATGGGCTCTTATGAACAACAGGCCTAATTATTAGAACAAAACAGGAGTCCCACCTAACATAAGAAAGTCTTGATGCTGGATCCCACAAGTCAGACTCGAACTCCTTGACAACTCTTTCTATAGTTAGGAGTCAATCAAGAGCTCAGGAGCACTGCTGTACAGTTCAACTACATATTTTAGCTGGGAAGAGACATTAATGAAGAAAATGTCTAGAGATGTCTAGACCTGTTTCGACAAATGTCTTGATCATGAATCTTCTGAGAAACCATCTGGAATTATCAGCAGGAAGGGCAGATTTTCACTGGACTTGTGTGAAGTTTCGGCTATTGTTTTGGATATGTTTGTCCAATTAATCGTCCTCTTAATGGAAAACAGTGAAGTTTCTACTCTGCATAGTGGAGTGTTCAAGGAGGGGGGGAAGGTGCAACTCTGTAACTATTTTCCTCTAGTTAAATGTATAAATGCATATGGACAAATGCGATTAACATCACATGAGGGCTTACAACTACGTTTTAAACAGGAAATGCAGATAACCAGGCCTGTTTATTCCTGAAGAAGGTGGAGCCCCATGCAGCTCTGATGGGCACGGGCAGGGAAGACTTAGGACCAGGATCTAGAGGGGCACAGCAGCTTAAAACGTGAGGCAGATCAGAGGTAAGTGTTTAGTTAAATACAGAGGATCACGTCGTGATGGGTTGGATTTCCTGTCCCTCAACAATTTGGGTTTTGAAGTGCTAGCTCAGAATGTGATTCTGTAGTTACAGAAGTAGTTGAGGTTGTACTGGGGTAGGGTGAACCTATAGTGCAGTATGACTAATCCTTGTAAAAAGGAGAAATTGGGACACACACACACACACACACACACATGCACACATGCACGTACACATACACACTGAGGGAGGATGCACCATGAAAAATGGAAGTATGCTACTATAAGCCAAGGCATTTTCAGATACTAGAAGAGAGGCCTGCAACAGACATGTGTCCCAGGTGACAACTGGATCTCAGCCTCCTGGACCCTAGACCTGGGATGCAGCAAACTTCTGTTATGTAAGCCCCTCATTTTTTGGCACCTCGTTAACACAGCCCTGAGAAACTAACACAATGACCAAAAGTTCAAAGCCCAGCATGTTCAAGGAAGGTGCTAGGGAATGCGAAATCTGCAGATGGAGTCTGCCCTTCATATTCACAGGTTTCCTATCAAGGTATTCAAACAACGCCAGATGTAAAATACTGTTTTAAAATTATACCTGTACTTAACACGTACATACTTTCAATCTTTATTTCTTAAACCATGCAGCAAACATTTACATGCATTTATATTGTATTAGGTATTATACAATCTAGAGAGGGTTTAAAGTATATGGGAAGAATGTGTAGGTCATACACAAATTTTACATTATTGTGTATATAGCTTTTGAGTATTTGTGGAGTTTGGTGTCTGCAGAGGGTTCTCGAATGCATCCTTGTGGATATTAGGGGGTCACTATACCATCATCCGTAACACTTTCTGAATGCTTAGCATCAGCTGCACGTGTTTTTAAAAATGTAACCTTGGAGACCCCTCTATAGGTGAAGTTCTATCATCAAATCCATTCACAGGTAAGAAAGATTCAGAGAAGTGCATAGAACTGCCTACGTTCACACAGCGAGGAAAGACCAAAGAGGCTGATGAAAGAGATGGCGCGGGAGCTGAGGCCCTGCGGTGGACAGAGTGGCAGACAGCCTTCAGTTTCCGTCCTGAAAGCATTTCTCCGTACCAAACAGTGTCGCGGATCAGCAAAAACACACTGCTGATGAAAGAGTGGTGCCGTGTTTAGTTTCTGGAAGAGATCACCAAAATGGCTCTGCAACTCTCCCATTTTAAAAATGGGGAATTATTATCAAAAAAGGTTTAAAAGTTGCATAAGGCTAAATAGCTGTTGCAGAGTCCTCACTGGTGGCCGAGCCCCATGGCTATCGGGCAAGCATCTCTCCACTGCGTTATCTCCTTGTGTAAATAGCTTTCCCCAGGGAGTGTGGCGAGCTATGGGCACTTGATCCCCTCCTTTCCTCTGAAAGGGTGCTCTCCATTGCTATCCACACAACTCACACTCACTCAGGCCCAGGAAGGGAGTTTCTGACCAATGATGTCCTGACGTGAATTCTGCATCCACCTTGTGTTTGAACAAAAAGAAAAATGGTACTGCTTCTCTTAATTTGAAATGTTGCCCTCTCACTGAGCATGCAAAGGGTTCCTCCTAGCGGGGGCTTCTTGGTCAACACTGGCCTTGAATTATCATAGGCCTGCAAAAATCTCCCTGCAGAGAGGTTGCATGGTGACTGTGGATGTTTGGAATCTGGAACCTGTGAAGAGTAGAAATACAGCCTTGAAGGCTGTCAGAGCCTCTGCGCTGCCAAAGGAAAATGTACTTTATGCCTCCACAAGTTTGACCTCCAAGAACCTTGAAAGGCATCACATACTCAAAGGTGCATTACCAGGGCTTACACTAATTCATCACGATAGCTAAAGTGCTCTGTGTAAACCACAGGAGACCCGAGTCCCCTGGGCATCTAAGAGTCAGTGTTAATTGCTCGAAGTTTAGCTGAAGGAACCCTAAGTGAATGTAGGGAAAGATATTTGCATACTGTCTGCAGTAAAGGTTCTTCCAAATGGTTCCAGATGGTGCAGCGAAAACCTCCGCCCCCAAAGTGTGTCCAGTGTAGAGACCTTGCACGGGCCAATCTCACATTCACTTCATCTAGCCTCTCCCTTGCTGCTACGAGTCAGACTTTGCAGGTTGCAACAGGGATGCTCTGGACAAATTTTTATTCCAAGCAGGCTGGCATGATTTATTAATTCATTTTTGAAACAACAGTTGCAGTTGGGAGGGATCAGTTGAAAGCCTTAATTATATTAGAAAATATGCCTCACTTAGTCTGCCCCTATCCAGGGTACAGAACACATAATTGTCATAATTTTCAAATTTTATTATTATTATTATTTGAAAAAGTTTGATGGAGAGCAGGCGCTGCAGGCTTAGCTACTTTAAGGCAGTGGTCCAGTCACATTTAAACCTTTGAGTAGATGATTTTCCCAACTTGCTTGTTAAGGCCCCTTATGTGGAATGGATCTCTGGGCTATTCAGCCCCTGCCGTTTTTTGTCCAAAAGAACTGGCTTCTCAGTCCCTCTGTCCTCCTTTGTGCCGAGTGGGAAATGCTCAGGTGCGCTGTTGCCAGAGTGATTAGGCTGGCTGGGAACTCTCCTTGGACAGAAGGTTGGAAAGCCTTTGGGATCGTGCCGTCATCCTTGTTCAATGACTGCGTGTGTGTACATGTGTGTGCGTGTGTGTAGCCACTGCATACACACCTGCCTGGACAGAAAAGGATTGTTTTTATTTTTTAAAGGCCCAGCGTTTTTAAAGAGAAAGTGAAACATTTCCAGAAATAATATTGGTGTCTGTATTAAACAGCTAGAGTGCAGACAGGAGTCTCAGCTGTTAGAACTGGCTTTTTTTTTTATCAGCTTCCTATGTCCACAGAGCGCAAGCAGATCCTTCCTCTGCTTTTTCTGGAGCGGGGGGGGGGGATATGATCTTTATTATACCAATGGTCCAATTCACGCATCAGTGCAGAGGTGAGCTGTAACAGCCCCTGCCAGGTTCCACCTAACCTAAAGGTAATCTGCCTTTCATTTTCTAAGCCCCTTCTTTCCTTGGATATTATTGAAATTCCATAAATTCAAGCATTTTAAATAATTAAAAACCCTCTATCAATGTGGATTGACTTAGAAAAACAAAATTAGTTAAAAGCAAGCACAACAGGAATAAAGTCTGGCTCACAAATTTACCTTGAATCTAAATCATCGTTATGTAAACTCTCCTGTCAGAGAAATCTGGGAAATACTTATCTGAATAGGAAGCAGCAGAGGAGAAAGTACATGGCCTTGAACGAGGAAACACGGAGCTGAGTCCTGGCTGAGCCACTAGCCAGCTCCCAAACCTGGGGAGAAAACCCCCACTCTGACCTGGGCTTCAGTTTCTTCCCTAGGTAAAACTGGATTTACTTCCTCTAGAATTACACTGAGGGTTTGCAATACTTGATTGACTTCCTCTAGAATTATGCTAAGGATTCTATCATCGTTGCCAGTGCTAAAAACCAAGGAAATGCTTTGAAAATGTGAGATTTATAATCATAACTGACTTAGAGTTTTGAATATGGTAGGAACGAAACAAGCATTTCTTAAAGCCTGTGAACTCCCTATTTTCTGTTTCCAGTGAGGACCAATGTGAATGGTTTACCAGTCCCTGAAATGACCCAGCCCCTCCTCATGTATTTCCTGTTTGACCGAGCCCGGGTTTTCTTGGCGAGGAGAACTAAACATCAAATACAGATAGTGAAGCTCCCTATCTTTCTTAGAGACAAAGCATTTTATTCTCCCCCAAGGAGTAGACAGACTTGTTTATATGGAACCAGTGCCAACAACTTAGAGCCTTAAAACTCTAAAGATGAAGGGGCCTTAGAGAAATCAATGTTCAATTTTCATCTCCTAGGTCCATTTTCAGAAAAAATAAAACAATGCTAGAAGTATCAATGACTTGTCTAAATTATTAAGCTTTGTTACGAAGTGGAGGAAGGCTTGTGACTGCCCACCTATGATCTGTTTGACCCCTTTTCTCTTAAGTATTTGGCAGGAATGCTGCTGTGCAAAACATAGTTATTTACTCACTTACCTAAATTCACTGCAGAAGCCTGAGGTCCAGGGGCCCTCGGAGTCTGAGGAGAAGCAGCAGTTCTCCTCCTGGAAAGACATAATCACCGACTTTTGTCTCAGGGCTCCAAGAAGCTGTCCTGTGAGTTTCCATGGATTTCTTTTTCTTGAGCAGCATCTGTGCCCAGACTGCCATCCCACAGCTGTTTGTTTGGTGCCAAGATGCCTTGGACAAACAGCTCCTTGCCTTGCCTTTCTCTACAGAGATCGGAGGCAAAAGCATCATGTTTAGATAACAACTTCCTCCTCTCCTCTCCACAACATGAAGCATCCATTTCTCCTTTCAGACAGCAGACAACTATTTTCATGAGCTTTGTACGCTCCTCAAAGCTATCAACACCCCGCTGCACTTTGGTTTCCTTCAGCCAACTGCAAGAGTCAGTGAAGCGAGGAAGAGAGACACTCTTCTGCTGTTTTTTCACCTGGGTTGCATGAGATATAAAAAGGAAGAGTGAAAACTAAGGAGAAAAAAAGTGATCGTTGTGGCTGTTTCTTTTGTGTCTTAGTTCGAAGCGGAAACCTGTTCTGCTTCCCCTGGGCATGATTAAGTTCACCTTTAAAAAGGTGGATGCCTTGCTGAACTGGCACATCCCTTCTTTTTACCCAGTAACTTCTAGATTCAGTTCTCTAGTACGAATGGAAAAATGGGTTAAAACATTTCCTCAATAGGCACTAATTACTTCAGAAGTCAGAATTTATTCACTTTGTCAAAGACCGTGATAACTGAGAAGAAGAGGTGTAATGGGTCATGTGGCCCCAGGGATGAAAGGAATAGAATGACACGGTATCTGAATTCTGAACACACTATCACCCAGGACTGGCTTTGAAAATTAGTGTCCTCTCTAGTCTCACATTATTTGCCAGTGCTCAGGTGATTGAGATGGTGTCTGCTCACAGCTCTTAGTGTGGAGGAGGAGTCAAGAAGAAAGAAGCAATTGTCATCTTTCTCTTTTTATCCTCTCCACCTCTAGACTTCTCTAGGGCAAGTCTCGGTTTTCACCCTCTGAGGTGGAGTGACTGTGGTAGCAAGGCTGTCATCATCAAAGTATGAACAAGCTGGGCTGGGGATATAGCTCAGTGGAATAAGCGCCTGCCTAGCAAGCGCAGGGTCCTGAGTTCGATCCCCACTACCGCCAAAATAAAATAAAATAAAATAAAGTATGAACAAGTGGAGCACATGCAGGCGCTGCACCCATGTTATACTTTGGGGGATGTGACATGGGAAAAGAGCCCGTTTTACCCGGGGTGAGCTAGCTCAGCTCATTAGAACTAAATCAACCCATGTTGCTCCAAATCTACATGCCTGTAGTCTCTAGGGTTCGCCACCTCCGCCATTGTAGAGTTGACCTTGTTCCTGTAGACGTATGACATTTGCTCATACCCCTGTGTTTCTGCTGTGGATGTCTGCTTTAGCTTGATTTTACAGTGAAAACTTAGGTGGGTTCTAACAAGGCACTTTTAGCAATGTCTTGAATGAATTTTTTGGTCAGTGTGAGAATGGCAGGGTCAAGCCCGTGAGGTATGAAGGAGGAAGTAGGAAGTTAAGAAAGACATTGACTGGCAAAGCCGAGAACAAGTCGGTGTGATTGGAAGAAGCCTCAGGATGAGCAGTGAATTCTATGCTATGCCCAGTAGGGAAGTTGTGAGGACACACCACAGTGGAAGGGGCTCTAGAAGTTAGGGAGCCGGCCAGGTCTGGGCTGCTCACTCTTTTTGGTTTAGAAGAGTTGCCCTTCGCCGGTGTGCTTTCAAAACAGTCTTCACCTCCCCTGTTGAATGTTTACTGTCAACATCCCTCCTCCTCTTCCCACCCTTCTCCCCACATTGGAAAGGTGTAAAAGAGGTACCATATGTGGACTCTCTGTGCTGATATGTTTCTGAAAGACCTTGTCAACTGGTACTAATTGCTGTGACTGCAAAGTTTCACTCCATCCAGAATGCTGCTGCGGACTTCCTTTGCCGGTTCCACATTCCCATGACACTGACGACACTTCCACCTCCAGAAGCTGTTGCTGCACCAGCCCAACAGCCTCCTAGAGCCTTCAGCTTGCAAACCATGACTTGTAGAGCTCAGTGTGACTCTGGCCAAAGGTTTTGATGTCTAGAACCCATGTTTTTTTTCCAACAGAGGGCCCAGCTTTATCTCTTTTTAGCATTAGAGGCTGTGGAGCAGCTCATTCATTGTACGTGGGCTGTGTTTAGGAACTCAGATTGCATTATTCCTCAGGTGTCTCTGTTGATGCACGTGGCACTGATCTGTGCTTCTCGAGGGTATCCATTGGTGATGCGGCTTTCTATCTCCAACCAACCGTGGTGATCTGATGGGCTCAGTGGGCAATATTAAAACCGGAGAAAGGAAGCAACAAGGGAGGCTTTATGAAAGTGACTTCAGAACACCGTCCAATTATTAGTGTGCTTCTTCACAGTACCAACGGTTCCACATTTCACTGAGAGAGAAAATTTTTCCCCAGCTCCCTTGGGAAAGATTTTATTGCAAACATCAGAATGAAGAAGATGGCTGCCTCACATCAGCAGTGCCAGGGGTCAGACTTTCTAACGGGGGTGGTATAAGGCACACACATAAACTTTTACTCAGCACTTACTCATTGCTTTTTATTTAATGTATCATCTGGCTAGGTACACTTTTGTTTTTTGCTTTTCCTCCTTCCTGGATTAACTTATTCGTTTGACTGTTCTAATACGTATGTGCGAAATCATAGATCTATAACAACATCTACATGTCTTTGGATCAAGAGTCTTATCTGAAGGGAACACTTTGGTTTCATTCTTTGTACAGAGGAAGTCTAGTGGTATAGATGGGAATGAGAAGCTACTCACAGCGCAGCACTTTACTCTTGACAGCCATTTAGTCCTGAATTCTGTTGTTCTTTCAGGAGTAAATTCCTGCCCCTTCCATCCCCTCTGGTTCCTTTTTCTGCATTCCATACCCACTCTCATCCCTTTAAACATCATTTTCACTCTACAACCAAAAAACAGCACTTTAAAATATAATGGATTTTTTGAGTTGAATTATCTAGCATGCACAAAACCAAATCTAAGAGATATGTTTCACAGGGGAGCTTGCTGGCTAAAATGAATGTTCACTCCTCCCTCTTCTGTTCACTGAAGAAGATACACAAGACAATACAAATCACTATTGTCCATTTCATTTGTCAATGTCCAGTAATGCCCAAAATATGAGACTCCATGTTAGATTAGATTGGAGGATGACGCTAACCTGGGCCTAAGTGGTTGGTTCTTATACTTTTCTGCTGCATAATTAAAACTTAGTGAAGGATTTCCTTGGATTAGCATTTCTTGAGCATCATATGATACAGACATCCAAAATAACATTGCATTGGTAAAAGAGAAAGCTATATATCTCCCACGTCAGAGAGGTCTGAGAGGAGGCAGTGTAGGACTACTGTGGTGGCCCTGTCAGGTCATCAAGGACCAACAAGGCCAGCAGAACTCTAGGGGACGTTATAGCTTTGTACGATCTACATAGGCTGTGTGTCTCCTGTTATGGGTCTATGCTCATAAGCCAAGTAAATGTAATCGCTTCTCCCCTGTTTACCTTTCAGATGTTTCATGTAGCTTTCCTACTTATATCTCCTTGGATGAAGCATAGTCTCATGGTCATACTAACTGCAAAAATAGGAGGTGAGGATACCTTTTATCCAGGTAATATTGAGCCTAATAAACATCCAGATTCTTATTTCTCAACCAAAGTAAGAAGGATATCGAGAGGACTCATGAAGCTCTGCAAAACTTGACTGTAGAAGGATTGGTTTTGTAACCTAAGTTAAATCTTTCCTGCTAGTCTTTATCCCTACAACTCAAACACCAACCTTACAATCTTGACATATACTCATCCCTACTGGGATATCTCTGAAAGCAAATGGGAGTAGTATTTATAACACAGCGTGACAACGAATATATACTGACAATATTGAGAAAACCTGGATAAATGAACTAAGACCCAGGCCACATTTTAAATTTCATCTCCCTTCACTTCTGTGTCTGCACTTTGTATCTATAAGAATAGTTTGAAATTCCCTAAACAGTTTATAATTGTCTAAGTCACTTTGGCCTGAGTGCTCTTGCCAACTTGGCACTTGACAAATCTGTATTTATCCTTCAGTCCAGTTTAGATATCATCAGGGGAAATCGTTTCTAATAGGCTGTCTCAATTCATAGAGAACTGCTTTCTCTTATCTACCATTCACCAAAAGTTACTTGCTTACATGGTCATGTCACTCTCAGGACAGGTGAGGTTTTGCTGTGGCAAGAACAAAGCTCAGAATTCTTTTACTGTATCCACTTCCTGACCAATACCACTCAGCACAGAGGCCATGCTCATTGCAATTCATGGCAGGCTTAGTGGAGCTACAGTGTGGCATATAATTATATATAAGAAATATCAAAAATCAACACTTGGCACCTCACACAGAACTTCTTAAACATTACTAACATTGCACTCTAAATATTTCAGAGACAAGTGAGAAACGCATCTAAAGCAAAGGAAAGGCCTCATTTTCCCCTGTGTGAAATAAATTTTCTTTACCCCATTGTCTTCATCTAGGTTGCTCTAACAAATGACTGCAGATTGGGTAGCTGATAAATAACAGAAATTATGACTCATAGTTTGGGAAACTGAAGTACGTGATCAAGGTGATGGCAGATTCTGTGTGTGGTAAAGTGTCTACTTTCTTGTTCTCAAAGCAGTCTTTTCTGTAGAGGACACAGGGATCTCACTGGCACTTGTAGGGGCACAAATCCTATCCACTTTCAAGACTAATCACCTTCCATAGTTCCCCCCTCCTAATACCATCACATTGGGGGTTAGGTTTCAATGGGGATTTGTGTCACTGGGGGAGGACATAAATATTCAGCCTATAGTGTTCAATCATATATGAATTTTATAGGACAAATGAAATAGAATAAGTTAGGAGCAGGAGTAGAAATCGATGCTTGTGCCAACTTTGAAGAGTATAAGGCTTAGAAAAGTACAACCAAGAGACAAGTGACTACGTGACAGAAGCCACATACTGGGATTCAGAGAATTCAAAATGAGGAACCAATATTTGTACCCAAAGGACTAGTGAAGTTGAAAACAACCAGGTCAGAAATGAGCTCCCAAATAGAGATTTAGGTCAGCATCCCATTTCTAAATAGGATATTTCTAAATCCAGGGCCCCTGGGCCAGTATTAAAGGGCCTGGAAGATAAATTATCATTGATCAAGGTTGGCTGCATTTTTCACTAGAATTTAATATCTTACCATAAACAGATGACAAGGATTGGCAGGAAGAGAGGGAGAGAGAGGGAGAGAGAGAATGAACCGAGAGCATACAAAGTCCCAGTGGTGGGTGCAGATTTTGTGTGCCAGGAGACACGCTGCCAACAGCTGAGGAAGAGCCACTCACTATCATCACAATGACATCCTTCTAAACTGTTTCTCTCCTGCCACACCTACTCTTACCTGCAGCCTCAGCAGTGTGTTGGCGTCTTCTGAAGCACACTTAAGTAAATGGCAGTTGAGAGCTTCATCCCATACGCGGTAAGGGAAGATGTAACATCCAAACCTGTACCCTTGTCACGCTGGTATGTCTGGGCAGGTGAGCATGGTTAATGACCATGAAGGGTGACTGGAAGGCCCTTGGTAGAAAGGCATTCTGCAAAGCAGGGCCATTATAATTAAAGTTATAATGAGGTGTGCATTACTCTCAGGAAAAGGCAACTCATAATGACAGTGGCAATAATATACAAAACAGATTATAATATGTGAGTTAGTGGCCGCCACATGGTTTTTAGTGGCTCCTCATCACAGAATCTAAAAGGCTACTCGGGGCCAAATACATAAAACGTTTGGCCCAAGGGGTGTGGAAAACGTTCCAGTGACGCATGTGTTCTTTAGTAAACAGAGCGGCCATTGGGACTTCGGGCCAAGTCTGAGGAGCGGTGCGGGAAAGATGGCACGGTATGCAGAATGAAAGAAAAGGATAGAAGAGCGAGAACTAAGGGAAAGGACCAGGCAGGCAAAGACCTTGAAAGAAAGCAGCTCTGGGCTCTGCTCCAAGCCTGAATTTATGAAAACATTGGGTCCAAACAAGATAATATGGCAGCCGCATTTCACACAGGGGCCCGCGCTGTCGGGCACTATTATTCCAATTGTCGACGCTCGAATGCAATGTGATATAATTGGGTTTCTAAGCCTCCCTTTCAGGCAACATCAATTGCCTTTTTTGAAATGATGACTGTGGGGAAGGAGACTCCGGTTTTCCTTTAATGTTTGGAAGTCGCAACACTCTCTGTGTCACTTGTGTGCTCCTTGGAAGGGCCACAAGACTCAGGAGGACTCAAAGCGCCGCTGAAGGAGCCTGCGCAGGAACATGCGGAGCGGAGAGCCAAGGAAGCTGGAAGCGGTGTTGGACATGGGGCTGGAACGGGTCCCATGGTGCAAATTCCCACATCTCTCTCTCTCTGTCTTTCTGTATCTCTGTCTCTCTCTCTCCGTTCTTGCTGTTTTCCTTCCCTGTTGAGGAGTGTTTCCCTCTTCTCCTTTAGATTTTCTTTACTCTCTTTTGTGTACGGTGACTGGGATCTTTACCAGCCGTTGTCATTTTTTTCTTACCTTGGACTTAATAATGTGATGTCTATATTATTGAGTCAGAGAAAAATTTCTGTCATAAAAGCGAAACATATTCCGCTCAAAATGACGAAGTCCTCCTACACAGTCAAATAATGCGAAGATCGCTGGTACTCTTCACCTCAGTGATTTTTCTGGTTTTGACTGAAGGTAGTGGAAAGAGACAAGCTGAGGGAACTTTGAAGCACCCTTGGATTCTTCAGTAATGCTTTTAAAAAAATAGAGACAAAATCATCTTTGTCATTTCAAGATCCCACCCTCCCAAATGGGCATGTGTGTGTGTGTGTGTTCATGTGAGTGTGGGTGTGGGTGTGTACACACATTATAACTGTCTTTAAAACAGAAAAGGCCTATCTGACTTTAGAATCATCTACAAGCAGTGGAAAGAGTTGGAAAAATGAGAAGCAGAAGAATATCCAGAATAGAATTCCCTGTGGTTTGAAATACTTTCCTTCTCTACCAGTGAGTAGCCCTCCCTGTAATTAGTCTTAATAGAAGAAAATAAATATAATTTGCAATGCAATCTGAAATCCTTGATCTGAAAATCCCTATGCCAAGGAATAACTGTCAAATGCAGTTTAAAAGAATGTTTTCCAAAAATAGGCCTTACATATTCACGTTTCTTACACCCAGCTGAGAATTTGGATTCTTCCTATATCCTGATAGCACCATATGATATTAAAACAATGTAAAGGTAATAATATGAGATTGGGGCTGCTTCTGAAAAATGAAATATTTTGGCACTTCTTCCATGTATAGTGTACTATATTAAACATGAGAAAAATTCAGAAAGCCTGTAATGTGAGACTATGGTTAGCAAAAGAGTACGTGGCCTCAGTTTTACTCAGGAGAAAGATTCTGTAGGCTAACTGGGCAGTTGCTGGAGAACATTTTCTCTCGACCTCACTTCCTATCTGTGAGATGGGTTAATAACATCTCTCTATACCTTAAAGATGTCCTGGAAATAAATTTATAACAGAATCACTCTGTCATCTTGTATTTATTATTTAACATAGAGAAGTATGCCAGGCACTTGCCAAGGGGCTATGTAAGCATCCTTTGTCTGGACAGTCCCTGAAAAGCATTTCCTCATGCTGACTCTCTAACTGTATACTAGATTGCCTTTGTTCTCTTAGCTATGAAAGGCAGGGATATCAGACTGTACCCACCTCACAGACCCCTAAGGGAATAGGAAGCAGGTGTAGGCTGTCTTCCGCCTCTCTGCTTTGATAATGGTCTTGGATGTAGTAAATGTTGGGCTGAGGGGTAGAAGGAGACTGTCATTGCTGGCGGTAGGTTTCTTTCTTTGTCACTGTTGGAGAAACGGACCGCAGGCTGTTCTGGAGCTGCTGTGAATTCCTTTAGCCTTCAGTGAGGCCAACCCGCAGAGCTGAAAGGGACTGTGAGAATGTTATTGCAACCTCTTAATTCAAAACATTGCTGGAGAGAGACTTCCTGGGATGGGGCTGGAGGAAGTGGGGCTGCTCAGCTGGGATGAATTAGAGACTGTTGGGTTGGTTTTGCCCCCTAGTGGTTACACGCTTAGGGACCCCGTGAGATGAATGTCTCCCAGCATTGAAGAAAGGAGGCAGCTGAGTGGAACGGAGGCCTAGTATCAGGCCAGGGGAGCCGTTGTCCAGGGGTGTGACTTCACCTGTCAAGAACTCAGCCCCAGCACTTAAAAACTGAGTGGACTAGGAAATGACGGAATAAATCGTGAAGATTTCAATGCCTTCTGCTCTTCACTAGTTGATAATTCTAGAAAAAATAACTAAAAACACAGCTGGAAACATAATTAGAAATTCTAGAAACATAGCTATGTCTCTTTAAGTGCCAAAGTCCTTCACATATTTCTCGAGGGCAACATGGGCAGAGTTTTAAGCTCCTAATGGTGCTTTATTGAAGGACCAGTAACATTTATATGAGAACTAGGAGAGCTTATTACTCAAGGATATCTGATAAAGACTACACAAGAGGATAAACCTGTGCTGGCCTTTGGAATAAGTTTCTGTATTTCATGGACATCATTTGTGCCTTTGCTGAATGCCTTGAAAGTGAGCATGGCAGAAATTTATAGGATCTATAAGACTTTTTCATTTAAGCTATTGTTTCTTATCTAAATAACATATGGACCACAAATCATATTAAAAGGTCTTATTGTGACCTAGAAAATACTATGACCCTATCCAACTCCTGCAACATGAAGGCAATAGGATAGCCCCTTTACATGTGTAGAGTAATACATAAAGAAATTGTTTTTAATTTATGACATATTGTTTAACAGTGAAGTTCCCCAAATGTGATGTCCCATGGATTATTTTCTTTTCATTTCTTGCTCACCTAATTGCAGGACACTGCAAAACACATGAACATGTCACAGATCCTGTTCTTCCAGTGTCCTCTCTCCAGACTTTGCGATGCACTCTATTGTATTCAGTATATAATTCTCCATAAGTTTGTACAATTTAAGGGTTTGGACCAAACTGAACTGGATACATGCATTTTTCTGGGTAGTGTTTCCTAACTCTCTGGCTTATTAGCATTTCTACTTAATTTTTGACCTAAAAGTAAATGGATTATGCCCTTCTTTCTACGAAGCACCATGTTTAAATGAAATTAAGAATACCACTTAGTAAAATTGATCAGGTTGAAGGATAGAATTAATTTGGAGTTATTTATTCAAAGGAAGGTCACAGTTAATATTTTAAGGTAGATAAGTGATCCTGAATCATTAAGGTTTATTAATATCCCAGATAACCAGAGGAGGAAGTGGACTACCCGATTCTGTTAAAAGGGGAAGAAAATAAGAAACGCATAAACTCCTTTCTAAAACCTAATTCTGTCTAGCTAGAATGAAAACGCAGACAATGAAATCATTTTCAGCAAATTATTAGTGCAATATATTTTTTTTTCCTTTCAAGAGAAGCAAAGAATCGCTGTGGCCTTTTGTTGTAGATAGCTTCTCAGCACAGTGTAACGTAAACAGATTATTTGCAGTGTTTATTCAGTGTGAAAAAAACAGTTCCAAGAGCCCCAGGTGCTTGCCAAGATCATAATTGTACCTTCTTAAATACTTTCGTTGCTTGGAAGTACGGTAAGTGGGGCAGGGACACATGCTTTCCATTTTCTTGTCAACAAAACACCTCCAAGAAATTAAACTCTATTTTCTCTAGAACATTTCTCTAGAACTGCTAGGGGTATATGAAAAAAGAAGGGAAATGAGGCTTTGGTTTAACTTCCTTGTGACCTTGAAAAGCAGTGCATCAGCCCCCCCTCCAAAAGGATGATTGGAGCGGGGGTCCGCGTGGCTCATACCCAGAATACTTCATCGAAGGGGGTTCCTGTGCGGCTAAATGTGGATGTGAGCGCAGGGTTACGCAGACATGACTAGACTTTACACACAGTAGATCTTTCTGAGAAGGGACCTGAAGTGCAGGGGTGGGAGTGGGGGTGAGAAAACCAAAGGATAAAGTTCAGATCATATATAGGAAAACGGTCTGGACAAGTCTTGTCTCCAGAGTGGGATGACAAATGCTGTTGATCCTTCTCCACGAGCGGGCCTGCCTAGAAGTTGGGGCGGCGGGGCTGGGGAAGGCAGGGATACTCCTGCTTGTACCTGCTAGACATTTAGTGACTTCGGAGCCAGCTGGACATCACAAGTGCCTGCAGTCTCAGAATGAAAAGCCGTGTTGGTGTGAGTGGGTGGAATCTCAGAGGAACTCACACTCTCAGCAGGAAAGGCCTTTACATCCGGGCCTGCCCCTTCTGTGCCATCCTGCTCCGCACTTTCTCTCACTGTTTTTCTTTTTCTCAATGTTATGTTTTTAATTCTGCCAGTATCGTATTTTTCTCTGTCGCTAATGCACTGCTTGCCAGGTAACTACTTGTGAATAAAAACAATGACAATTTCATGGAATTGGGCAAAGAATCTTGTCATATGAGTCAGATGTTTTTATGAGTCACTTCAGATTAACTCAATTTATTGGAAAGGCTTTTGACCGCAGAAAGCTCACTGACAGTTCTCTGCACACCTCTCTTCCTACTGACGCCCGTGTGTGCCGTGATGCAGCACCGCTGGGAGCTCCTACATGTGAAGAGAGGAGGGGCGAACAACTCGGTGAGTAAATCTTTGTCCAACAGGAGAGGAAAACAAGTAGATAAATCTGCTTTTCACTCACCAGATATGAGAGGTAGCCATTACCCAGCATTCTTTCTGGGAAGCAAGCAGCGACATGTGGGATCCCGGAGGGGCCAGCTCAGCTGTGCATCCTCCCTTTCTCCTTCCTCCTCTTCCCCTGTGTGGGTGGGAGGAGAGCGGTCCACTCTGAGGTACAATACTCTCCTCCCTGGGCTTCAGAAACAGCAGTGGAGACTGGTGTATGCTCTTGTGTGGGCCTGCTGCCCCACAATCCTCTGGGATGGGTGGTAGGAAACTGATTATACTTTTCGATTTCCAAGCATGATTCTGATAGGTAGGTAGGGCTGTGAAACATCAAGTTATGATCAATTGCACTTTGGAATGAACAGATATGTGCACGTGTGCGTGCTTGAAAATACTTTGTTGAGGTATGTTTGACGTACACATTACATCTATATTTATAATTTATAATCGTATACAAATATAGTTTTATGATTGGGGATAGGTTTACTCCTGTGATCTGGTAACACAACCTGTGCTACCACATCCAAAAGTTTTTTCTGTGTTCTTTATTTATAATTATATATGTGACACGGGGGCACATGACTGTGTGTAGGTGATTTTTGACACTTAAAATAAGATCAGCCCTCATGGAAAAAGTTTATGACTTAGTTGTTAACTAAGATATGCCATACGGTAGATGTGTAGGACTTACTCATCTTGTTCTTTTATTTTAAAGAGAAGAAAAAATAAAAAACATTTGTATGAAATTTCAAAACAAAATTGTGGGAGAGAAACAGTGGTTAATACACGGTGTATAGTCACCTTCAAAGTAATTGCTCATCTTGGATAACCAAAGTTTGTACTATTATCTCCCCGTGACTTCTTGCACCATACCTTAGTGATTCCCCTTCTACACTTGGCTTCTCCACATCTGACAATTTTAGAGTCCTCATATAAGTGGTACCAAAAAGTCGCCACGATTAAGTTAGCTCACAAAGTACCCCAGGTGGCATGTGGACTCAGTAGCTCTTGATTTATTGGTTCCTTGTCTTCCTTTACCTTCTTTTCAGCGTCCTCCCACTGAACTCACACAGTGCTCTCTGAGCTTATGTTACCACTTGAACTTGCCCTGTACATCCTCAGCTCCTCCTCTTGTATCCCTCGATTCCTGTTTGAACCTCTCTGCTTTGAATTCCTATCCTCCAGATCTGTCTAAATGATCTCTTTCCTATGAGCTCCCATGCGACTCTGCCTGGAAAGCGTCTTCTACCACTGTGGCCTTCTGTCCTTTTTCTACCTCTGGGTTTTTCTGGCATGCTTTGTCTTTCCACTTAGTGTTGATAACCTTTGCATTTTTGTTATAATTTTGTATATTTCTAGATTACTTTTTAACAAGATTATGCAGCTCGAGGTCAAACACTGTCTTCTTATTGGTTATGCAGAGTGGCCAGCAAGGCGCTTTCAGCTTCGGTTTCTAGTTTCCATTCAAGAGTCTATTTGCTTTTCCAGGAGAAAATTGAGTGAGGATGAGAAAAATGCTACCAATTACATATTCCCAGACTCCAATCCTGAATCCAGCCAAACTGCTTAACAACAGAAAAGTGTCTGTTTTCCCCGGTTTGGTTTAATGATTTTCCTGTAGATCTACATCTCTTTCTATCACAAAGAAATCACTTTATCCTGCTGGGTAATTAATATGAATGTACAGTATGGCAAACATATTCCTGTAGACTGCTTATTTTTCTGGTAAATTACAGGAAATCAGATACAGTACACCTGGGATATCCTGCAGTTTGAAATTAGAATATAAAGTGTCTCCCAGTTCCTCCTACTTGGCCAGGATACTGGTATGATTTTGAAAATCTTTCTAGTTAGTAATGAACTGAGATGACGGCAACTTCAATTACTTCCCTTTAGCTTAAAATTAATAAAGATTTTAATTCTAAAAAAAAAATCTACCCTGTTTTCATCTATGCTACTAGAAGGAGATGCAATATAGTGTTGGTTCCCAGTTGTGAATTCACTCAAAAAACATATGCCACATCCAAATCTGTAACCAAATCCTTAGAGTCTAAGGTATATTGCCAGTAAAACTCCTTGGCCTAGCTTCAGTTCTATGTGATGTCACATCTATATGAGCCCTGTGATAGCATTAAACTGGCCACAGCTGTTTCTGATTGAAGCACTACAGACCTCTTCAAGGCAGGCTCACCTCTTCCCCTCCCCTTCCCGCCCTCTTCCTAGTGGCTTTTTTGAACAAAGGGACTTCTTTATGAACATGGTCAATGGGCTCTGGCTGGTTATTCTTGCAGCAAGTTTGCAGTGGTTTGGGTCAGCCTTGGAATGGTCTTGTATACACACACACACACACACACACACACACACGAGCATTGCATGCAGGCATACACTGGGAACATTCCACCAAGAAGACCCAGAAAGGTTTCTTCTTGAGAATTGATTTGTAAATCCTCCCTACACCTGTGTGCTAAAATACAAAGTAAACACCTTGGCATCTTTCATTCAGCCCAAGCAGGAAAGGTAAAGAATATGAGGCCTCATCTGGTAGGGGAGGGTGGTAGAGTAATGTAAACTGTGCTAAAAGTCAGCCCATCTTTTTGTTCCAAAGAGTGTTCTGGGTCCACAGGAATGCAAAGGTATTTCTTAAAGGGCCACATAGTACACATCTGAGGCCTCCAGGTTACCTACTTAATTTGGTTGGGACGGTACAGTAGCAGCCATGGGCAGTTCAAGTGTGTCTCCACAATATTTGATTCACAAAAATGGGTATGGGGTGGGATTGTGTCCCAGGCCTGTTTTAGAGACCTTGCATTTAGAACAGTGGCCACCTACCAGGGTAAGTATTCATAACATTTCTTTGACAGGTTAAGTTCAGAAATTGAAAGCAGGTGTTTAGAGATGTCCATAGCAATGTGACACTGTGACAACATCCACGTGCATAAATTGTGCTTGTCCTCACTGAACAAGAAATAGACCACATACAAAGCTGAACTTACATTTCTTGCTGTGGTAAAACACAGCAGTAATGGTCAGCATGACAGAGAGGTCCACAATGAATTAAAAACGAAAACCACAAAGGATGAAGTATTGTTTAGCACATGAACTTTGATAGGCTGCTGTAGCTGATCCCTGAGTGAGAATGCATAGTGTCTCCACTCCAGCTTATATCACACCTAGGTCTCTGGAGAGAAAGACTGGTGTGATCTCAGCCCACCAGCCTGAGACCTTGAAACATAGACTCTTCATTTGCCTGTTGGTGCACTAGGAATAAAGGGACTGAGACTTTGGCTCTGGGGACTTGGTCCAGTAGCATTAACTCGGAATATATCACAAAAAAGTTTGGATTTTTTTTTCCTTTTATGATCTTGTGGTGAAAATGATCATTAGAGCAGATCCAACTGGAATGGGAAAGGAGGTGCAAATTGCTGGATCTAGAGAAAAAAAAGCAAAACCCAGCACCAGTGCTTGAGCCCAAACTGTTTTGTCTCTTTTCTAACTTCATTTAACCTCCCTCCAATCCACCACCCGGCCAGCGAGGCCTCTTTTATAAGGTGCTATTCACAGGGTTGGCCTCGTAGTTTGTAAACACATAGAAATTTATCTGGATCTCTGGGTTCAAACCCCAAAGAAAACTTTGGAAACTTAAGGTTGTTAAGTAAAAGTACCAAATGCCAAATGTGGATAGGCTGTAGGGAATGAATGCCATCAGATTCCTAAGCTTAAAAGCCATGATGTCACTGTAGAGGAATATGAAGTCAGCCTGTAAAAAGATCAGAAAGCTTTTGAAAATTCCTAGGCTGTACTGGGAAGTTTATGCGTAATGCCGAACAGAAAATGCAGTGTTCTTTGACTTCTTGCTTCCAACTATAGCACTATTACCTCTGCCAAGAATTCCAAAGTGAGGCAAGCAGCACCGTTCCCTTTCCTTTCCTGGGAATATAGGCAGCTTTTATGACCAGAACTTGTTCATTCTTTACCAGAGTTGCAGGAAAGCTGTTTTTGGAATTTCTTTGGTCTGACTGCTTCCGTGAAGTAAGAAATGGCCGCCATTCCCTTTTGGACAGAACACTTACTTTCCATGGAGAGGGGAGGATAATTTTGTTGAGTTCACTCAGTCTCATTTAAAAGGCAATGAAAATTTGTATATTTTCACTTATGAAATCTCTGAAATTCTTTTCCTAGCTCTCATTAGAAGCTTATTGTAGTTTTCTCTCCTCCTTCTGCTCCTCCTCCTCACTCTCCTTTACTAATGACTTTGTACTAATAATGTTTCTAAATAATTTATATTGATACACTTTCAGAGACAATGATCTCACATTGTGGTGGTAAATTATTGGGTAAATCATCTGTCAAGAATGATTAAGGGGCTGGGGAGACTGATTTATGAGGAAAGATTAAAAGAACTAAAATGTGTAGAGCTTGGCTAAACAGAGACGGGGCGGTCACCTGATAATCATCACCTCAAATCAGGGAGAAGTGGAACTGGCAAGCAAAGGGCAGAATTATCTCACCTATAAGCTGAGCTCTAAGAGAGATGTGAAGAAATTCAGGAAAAGAGGATCGAAGATGGGTATCACAGGTGTCCCTCTGACATTGAGATCCATTAGAGGACGGACTCCTCTCAGGAGAATTTGTGGACGTCTGAGAGTGCCACACTGGGGACCGATCTTCTCGGAAGGAAATGTTGGATACCTGAGCACCTGTGAGGCGAGGCACGCTCTTTTGTCCTGTTCCTGTTTGTCCTTACACTCTCGTCATCCCTGGGCCTCAAGTCTTTGGAAAGCCATGTAGAGCAACACTGACAAGAGCAAAAGTCAGATCCTCGGAGGCTGGATGCTCTCAGGGCCCATTTCTAGTGCTCTCAGATTCTTCTCTTAAGCACCTATCAGCTTTCTCAACCTCACAGAAAAATGTTACAGTTTGGAGACATACTCAGTAGCCCTTCATACGAATTTGCTTTAAAACTGTGGAACCAAAATCTAAATTGAAAGTGTGTAGTTCCTCTACCCATTTCTTTCACATATACTTGTAACATACAACTGGTTGGTAAAGAGCAAGTGCCAAGCTGGAATTTTGCATATTAATAATAACAGGATTGGAAAGATGAACTCTCCTGCCTCTCCACCCCATCTACCTCCAGCTGACTTTGCTCGTCTCCCTTGCATAGGCACATGCCTATAATAAAAGCAGAGAAAACAAACATGTGAAGCTTGGTTCTAGCTTTTCTGCATTTTTAGTTTTGTTTCTCTCTGCTGTTTGTCACTTTTGTGGATGTTTTGTGTGGGTGAGGATGTGTGTGTGCGTGTGTGTGTGTGTGTGTGTGTGACTTAATTATAGGAAAATTATACTGGGGGCTTAGTAACCAGTAGCTTGAAAATTAACTGAATTATGAAAGCTGAAATGTTGCTCACAGCATCAGTTAATGACAAGGTCGCTGCCACTGTCATATTCAAAACAAGTGTCACACTCGAGTGGGGCTGAGACGGTTGTGTTGTCCCAGGGTCCCAGGTACAGACAATGACACGGGGGCTCCTTGGGCACTGTTTCATCCCACATTTGGATCAAACTCATTCTTCTTTCAGCTCATTTTGGTTCTGCTGTGTTCCCACAACATATGGAGTCCCTGGGTATTCTGCTATAACATGGAAACTTTTGGGGCTGGGAATTACAGATCATGAATATATTGGAGATTCTCTAACTGCCCCCTTGGGTGGTCTATGCAAAGGCTCATTGTGTGTTGCTTCTGTCTTTTACAAAAATCAAATATGTCTAGAATTATTTGAGTTCAACAGGCTATATTAGGGATCTGAGTGCCAGAACAGCCCTCCCAGGTGAGTGACAGCAGATGTATGCCCCAGCATCAACGCTGATCTCCCCAGCTCTGGGCAAATGTGGTTAATTGAAAAAGAAGAAAGAGGAAATTGAGTTTTGGACAGAGTCAGCTGGAGATGAAGGAAAAACCTAAATAAAAGATTTTGATGTTCAGTTTGTCCCGGCCCAGTTGACAGAGCTGGGGCAAGGGCTCCTGGTGGTGGACAGAGCAGGGAGTCCCAGGAGCAGTGAGCGGAGGAGTATGCCCGGCGGATGGTGCACAGGCTGAAAGGAGGTGTAGTGACTCAGCCTTGCTGGACCCTGATGAGCCCCTGAAGGGCCAGAGCGGAGCCTCAGCAGGCGAGAAGGCAGCTGCCCTGCCCCTGCGATGCTGTGCTCCTCTACATGGGGCTAGAGTATACTGACTCCGATGTTCATAGGCATTGTTTATTCTCTCTCTCTCTCTCTCTCTCTCTCTCTCTCTCTCTCGATGAAGGTTACCTAAGATATCAGTCTGAGATATAAACTGTCAACAATTTCTTTTACTAATTGTTTTCTTTCCCAGATTCAGTGTATGACCCTAAGTGCCCTCAAAGGGACAGAAAAGAATGGCTAACAGCTACTGTTTTCCTGTTGCTTTGTGAAATTCTTCCTTTAGATAACCTCATTTAACTTTTACAAAAGCCCCAGGGGCTCAATAATAGCTTAGGCTTTTGAGATGAGCAAACCAAAACTTGGAAAGAAAAAGGAAGTAATTGCCAAAGTCTAACCAATAAGATAGCGAATCAACCCAGACACAATCCCAAATCTGTGATAACCCGGAGTCTACAGAGTGGAGGTACACACATAGGATGGCTTTAATTATTGCTTGGCCCAGGACAGTCCTGCTGTCCTGTACTATTCATTCCCCCCAATTTCTCACCTGCTTGACATTCATCTCAAACAATATTCTCCTGGTTTGTGTGATATGTATGTCTAGCACATAACACAGCCGACTGGTGTGTTGACAAGTTTCACTCTATTTTGTTTCCAAAAGCAGGAAAGAATCAGAGCCATGACTCTGAGCTCAGGTACCTGGAAATTGGCAGTGGCAGTCAGGAAAGCGGGATGCTTGCCTCTGGCTTAGTTCTGGGTTGCTCCCAAAGCAACAGAAGAATATATGTAATATCTGGCACCTGTTCTCACCCTGAGGTCTATTAGCTCAACAACTCTAGAAAGTAGAACAGGGAAGGGTAGGCAGGGGTGCAGTGAGCAAGGTCTAGAGCAGGGACACCTTGGTTGAGAATTAACCAATAGTTCTCTCTAATTAGAGAAGGAATCAATATGTTGCAATTCTCTTTGATTATCATACTGAAACAATAACAGTGGGGAAGGGTGTGCCTTAGTGTTTATAGTTTGTGGAGTAAGAAAGCTACAGGAACATTTTTACCACTCTTCATCATTGAGAAAAAAATTTGGAAATACCTACCAAAGATTGTGTTAAGATTTGGACATCAAGTAGGAAAAGCATGTGGCATCTTTTGGGATATTAGTGTTGCTCAGGAAATTTGTCTCCAGAGCAAAAAGCAAAACAAAACTCTTGATAGGCAGTTCCCGTAGGTCTAAGTCTTATTATGATACCGATGACTGTCACTGATATCCTGTGGGGATGGAGATGTGTTTGGGGTGCTCTCTACCTACCAAGAAAGAAGAAAGAATATTCTAATTTTCAACTTTCAATTTCCATCCTAATGTCTGACCATGTGTCCATACTGCTTACTGTATTTCACTGTTTCAGCAAGGTGATATGACCAGGTTTGTTAGGGTTTTGTGTGTGTGTGTTTTTTTTTTAATAAAAATGGAGGATTCATCTTCTCTGTATGAAACCCAGTGATAACTTCCAATCAGATTCAGTGACATTTGGACAGGAAGCCATTTCTAAAATCTTTAAAAGCCATTGTGGAGAGTTCACTTAGCTAACCTTTGTGAACACTTGCTATATCATGGTGGTTCCAGGGTTTCATATGGGTAAATTTATTTACTATCTACACTACACACTCAAGAAAGAAGGCACGAGTCTTCTGTCTTTAAAGTTGAGGCAACTAAGATCTCAGATGAGATGTCACCTCTGGAGTTACACAATTCTTTAGTTCATAGAGTTTACTGTAGGATGGTTATGAGGAATGTTTGGGTTTTTTGGACTCAAACTCAATATTGGTCTTTTTTCTTTTAATTATCCTTGATGTATTATTTCCCAGTCTCCATAATTTCTGTTTTATCTGATGAGGAGGCATAATATTGATACCAACAGAATTGAGATAAAAATCTGATCATCTGCGAGGCCTGTGGCAGAAACTACTTGTTGTCAGCCTGATATTCATTCTCTCTCCCCTCCTTGGAACATCAGTTAGTAGAGGATGACTATGACTCAGGTAAAACAAAACAGCAAAAGCACAAGTCTTCACTTCTCAGACTCCTTTGCAGTTACGTATGTCCATGTGGTTGAAGATCTAAATAGGTATTTGTAGATGGTTTCTAATAAAAGGGAGATAAACTCCGAAGAGGCATATTGTTCTTACTTTGTGTTCATGCCTTCTTCTTGATGCTTGGGTTGTCACAAACAGCCACCTCTCAATCAAACATAAAGTAGAGTTTGAACAATTAAATTGCAGAGACATGTCTGAATTATTACATCAACTTTGAATTTCTTTAACATTCAAATCTCTTATTACATGAGAGGATATTATGAATATTAAACAGGTACATCGAAAGTTGCTGATAATACTTCGTATGGTGTTGGCAAGAATATAAGTGCATCTGTCATTTGTTTTATTGAAACCACTGTTAAATAGATTTCTCATCATGTATTGCTGAACATAGGCCATAATAAATATTAGTGCTACGTATAGTTTAACAATTTACTAAGTATGTAATAAGCTCTTTGAAAGTAGTAACAAGGTGTTCTGAAAGAAGTTAATTGGCATTATGTGCACAAAGCACTTCATGGTCAGATAACCTTGAAAAGTCTTGGAATACAGACTCTTTTATTCATCAGCGTTTTCCATTGTAGTACGTCTCAGAGCCTTTAGTAACCTAGTGTACATTAAGAATATCCAAGTGGGTGTGTTAAATATGCAGCATTTTCTGAACTTCTTAAACCAAAGAACACTCTGCATATTATAGGGCTATGATGCAACATGTTTTTAGAAATCATAACTTGAATGTTTGAAATGGTTTCTTTTTAATAGATACAATGAGCTTCTTCCTAAGAATGCTGCTTACAGCATCCCTAAATGCACCATGTTATTTCATTTCATCACTTTGTTCAAACTGCTCACCTGCCTGGAAAGTAGCCTCTATCTGAAAATTTTAACTGAGTACTATTTTGTTCCCAGCCTTGTGATGAGAAATTTTCACACATTTTTAAGTCATTCCTCATAACTAATAAGTATTCAGGATATGCTAGGTTGTTAAGGTAAGAACAACAAAATGATGATCCTCAAATCTTGGTGGAATAAGACTATATGTGTTTATTTGGTTATCACAAAAATTTCAGATCTCAATGACTCTCTAGACATCTGTACTCTGCATGGTGACTTGAATACCCAGGTGGCTTTCAACTGATGCTTTACCTCATAATTGGAGGCTTTTTACAAGTTTATCAGGCCAGAGAAAGAGAAAATGGCCTGGGATGTTCACTGCCTCCACTTGGAAATAAAATGCGCCATTTCCTCTTAACAGTTCATTGGCCACAACCAATCCAAGTCCTGGTATAGCTGCCAGAAGCTGGAGAGGTTTAGCTGCTCCAGTGCTAGGACATTGGTGATCACAATAAAGGTACGCTACAAACTCCATACATTAGCTAATATTATCATCTTCTATCTTATTGTAGATGAGAAAACAAATGCTTAGAAAAAATTAACTGTTCCCAAATAAATATCACCAAGATTGTAACCCAGACCATCTGCCTCTTGGTATCAACTGGCCTCGTACTTACTTGTAGGTGGATTTGTGTACAAAGCTCCTTTCCTGAGAAGAGACCAAAGCATCTAAGAGAAGTGTATCTTGCAATCCTTTTATTCTTTTTCTTTCTTTTCTTTTTTTGGCCTGCTATCTGTATGATGCCCCCTTTACTTTTCACCAACACTTAATGCACATAAACACTAAAAAGTGAAAAGAAAACGCAGCTCCCCTTGCCACTACACATACAAGGGATGTCCTTTTGCTGCTCTACAGAATGGAGAGAAAACAATTACTCCCTGTGTAGAGAATTCTGAGTCTTTCATCTTTCTACAGATTCAACCACAGTATTGATTCTTTATTGACCTAAACTGTCCTAAGCACGGCTGTGGTTTTTTCTCATATAGTGTATGGGAGAGTTAAGACCAATACTACTTTAATATTGATTTTTGTGAAAAAGGTGCAGGAAAGAGGGCAATTTGTGTCTGCAGTTGCTCTTCACTATAAAAGATACTATTGTTAGGAGCTTATAGCATTATATTAAGGGTCTTAATCTGTAGCTATCTTTTTTTACAACTTAGAAATAGGCTTGGGCAAATGTGTTATTGGTCTTAATGATATTTTGAAGTGAAGCAAATTTGTCAGCCTTTCTAAGTAAACTGCTCAACTTAACTACTTGGGGATGTGGTAGGTTGACTGCATTAGTGTGTGGAAGCTCTACCATTCATTCATTCATTCATTCATTCATTTCCATGTTCTTTGGAAAGAATGTTTTGTTGTATAAACAGTGACAACCATGTTTGCTCAATGAATCTTCAAGAGATGGGAACGATTAGCTAGGGCTGAGACAAGCTGTCTCTCTCTCTAGGAAAGTATTTCTTCTTATTTTCATAATCAAAAGGTTCCAATTTCTGCAAGAACATTCCATGATTTAAAAGAGAGAAGGAAAAAATCACTCCAGAGCAGTTTTATTGGTCAGAAGTAAATGGGAGTTGAACTCAGGGGTGGAGATTTCATGTTGAATGAGGAAGTATTTTTAGAAGCAGTTTCTATTTGTATGGCAGAAAAGCTCTGAAAAGATTTTTTAGAAAAACATAAAAATTGTACCGTTTCAGAATTCAACCAGTCTATTTTGTTTTATTTTTAGCAAAATGGGCATTTGATATTCTCAGTCCAAGGAGTTTTCAGTCCTTAACATGTGGTTTCATTGAAGTTATTTGTTTTTCCTCACCTGAGAATGGCCCATGAGTCAGAGAGAAACATAAACTATGTGTTTATTGCGCACACGTTACCAGTACCCTGCCCATTAAAGGATACAAGACTACTGTGGTTTAGAGCTATGATTCAAGGTAGTGATGACTAGGCCTTGTTTGGGACGCCACTGGGGCAAGATGCCTGCTAAATTCACTTAAAAAGTTCAAAGGTCAGTGTCCTCATTGTTCACCAGGTAAATGTCACATAGTAGCCTCCAGCTTGCAAAGATAATGAACTTGTATGACTCTGACAACTAGCACGCTGGTAGGAATGTCTATCCTCTATTTGACAATAGGAAATGATTACTTCTACCAGTGTACACTGTATTAGTGAATTTTAACACTCTTTCTACTTTGTAAAGACTATCTCTTTGGTCTGATTCTCAAAGACAGATGCTAGTGGCAAATACTCAAATTATCACTTTCGTGAAGCACCTGGTTTCTGCTTAAAAACCCCAAGAAATTCCAAAATTAACACCTGCTTTTCAGATCATTAGTTGGTACTTTAAAAATTCACGTTTTATCTAACATTCTTGTCTTGAAATGTATAATACTGGGAATCTGCTGTGACACTGTGTGTGTGTGTGAGAGAGAGAGAGAGAGAGAGAGAGAGAGAGAGAGAGAGAGAGTTATACAAGGACAGAAGAAACTCTTCCACAGGGAATAAAGACCTTAAATGATTTGATGGCCCCTCTAGTCATACCTTCTTTCTTACATTTATTTTGTTTTGGTTTTTTTTGCGGTACTGGGGATTGAACTCAGGACCTTGTGCTTGCCAGGCAGGCGCATACTCCACTGAGCTATATCCCCAGCCCATTCTTTCTTACATTTAATTTTAAATTTCTACATTGAGTTAACATTTCCAAAAATATGCCCCACATTGAGTAACTCTGACAAAAGGGTGCACTACAGAGAAGAAATGTGTTGATCATGCTGACAACAATTACTTTCCTTCCAAGCAACAAGTTTTTCCCTTTGCAAATTAGTGCATTGACCCTGATGTTTCTTTTTCCTGTTTTTCTGGGATTGGTTAGTGCATATCCAGTTCTGTGAGATGAACCCTCTTTGGTTGCTCGTCAGGAGCACCAAACATGATCCTGTATATGAGACCTGTGGTATGAATAGTAATTTCTCAGCAAAATATAAGTTCCATGTAGGGAGGCATCATTCTATACTTTGTACAGGATTTATTCTCAATGCTTAGATGTTTTTTAGGAAATGTATGTTTTTCTAGAGAAGACAAACTTCTAGCTATTCTTCTAGGGCAATCTCTATCTCCACTTCCCCTCACTGATACCATCCCAGCTGGTTTCAGACCCACATGCCTTCATGCTGTTCTTAGACTACTGGAACAGTCTTTGGCTTTGCTTACCCTCCCTTTCATCAGACCATCGCATCAGCAAGAAAGACCACAAGTGTCTTGGAGCTGCTCACACTCAAAAATTATAGGCAAGAATGGGGGAAATTTTCTTTTCTTATTCAAAGCTCTATTGCTATTTTTCACATGACATTTGGCAAATAAAGAGATTTGGATTATTTAGGCTAAATCTTATGAAATTAAAATTCAGAAAGGAAGATGATTATACTAAAGACCCAAACAGCACCACTCTGATTTAGTAATTCAGTACCTTTGACAAAATGGTGCATACCTGAAATAATGACTGTGGTCTGAGGAATGAATGAGCATGAAGTATATGTTGACATTTTTTTCTAGAAGTTTGAATCTGAAGGAAATGAGAGTTGGTTGTAGCCAGAGGACTGTATAAAATCGTAACAGGTTTTGCTTGTATATAAGGTAAGAGATATATGAGCATGATGTAGCCTCCAATGCAGTGAAGATTAAAAGCCATTTTAGAGTTATAAACTGAAGATATACTAGGGAAGGAGTAATCATGCATTAAGATTATAAATGAGATGATAAGAAAAAGGATCCAGAGAATAGACCCCTCCTACAAGACTTAAGATCTAGTTCCTTAAAATAATTTCACATTGTTAGTGCTGTCTTGCGAAGGCATCACAGTGGAAGACTGTCTTGCATAGCAACTTCATTATGGTGCCGAGATACCTTTACGGAGAGAGTTCAAAGTTCTTCTGTGTAACTTCTCCCAATGTACAGCCTTCCCCATATTTAAATCAGTTCAGGATATCTAGAGAAACAGTGAGGGTGGATGGATCATATGGCTCTTCTTGAGATTAAGCTTATTTGTACAATTGTTTTATGCCAGTATTACTCCCCTAGCAACAAGCTCTTCACACTGGGGTTTCTGTTTGCTGAAGTTTTATAATGATGACAAAAAAAATTCTTAGACTTGTTTGGAAATAAAATCAGGGACACTGTGGTAGATGAACCTCTGCATATACAATGTTCGGAGACCTCAGATGAAACCAAAAAACAAAAACCCACATGAGCCTCTCTGGCCACATGAGTGTATAATCACTTAAATTTTTTTGGAGAAATGTCAGGTTCTGAATAATTATGTCAGTGAAAGACTAATGCAAGGCTTTAAACAAACCCACTTAGTGCACATATCTGCTAC
Source organism: Dinomys branickii (assembly GCA_004027595.1). Lineage (NCBI taxonomy): Eukaryota > Metazoa > Chordata > Mammalia > Rodentia > Dinomyidae > Dinomys > Dinomys branickii. The sequence goes on along the minus strand of PVLD010004691.1, from coordinate 28,982 downwards.
CCCAAATAAATACAGGATTACAAGGGTACAGTGGTCAATCATCACTTAAAAGTCTTAAAACTTCACGCCATCTAGCCCCACCAGCAAAGTTCTTGAACACAGGGTCAAAACAAAATGCCATCTGTTGTGTCTTGTGTCTGGATGTCCGCTGAAAGCCTCATGCAGTCAGAGATGGGGCTTTTCCAGGGTGAATGGCTGTAGGGTGTGTGATGCTGGGATCAAGCACGCCCGTACCATGTTAGGGTTAAGAGTGTGAGTAGTGCTCACCCTCAGGCTGCATAGCCTGAATAAGACATAAGGGACAAAAGTCACTGCTTGTTGCTGGTCACTTGCCGCCATGCTGACATCTGCTTCCTTCCTTCCCTGCTTTGCCATGGACTGTTTCTCCTCTGTGATGCCCCTTTGTCATGTCCCCCTGCCTTGGAACGAGCTGACTACAGACTGAAATCTCTACTATGAGCTAAACAAGCCTTTCCTCCCTTAACTTTGTGTGTCAGGTATTTTGTCTGAGCAATGAGACCATATCTAAGACACTGCCACTCTGGGAATCTGAGGGAGAAGGATTCCAAGTTCAAGCCCAGCCTTAGTGAGTTAGCAACATAAAGAGCCTTGTCTCCAAAAACTTTTTCGTTTAAAGTGCTGATGTTGTGTCTCAGTGGAAACCCCTGGGCTTGATCCTGCATACTGAAAAATAAACAGCAACAACAGAAGACACCAAAACCCACAGGTCCCTAATTTATGGAGATAATCTTTGTCTTTAGCATATGTGTCCTTTGATTAACTGAATCTATAGAAGAATTCCTGGAAAATATGTACATGATTTCTGAAAAAATACAATTACTAACACAAATATATTAACATTTCTACCTATAAAAATGTACCTTATAAACTGAAATGGCTATCTTATATGAGATTTGATTAGCTATAACTTACTAAACATAGTGATTACAGAGAGACAGTTTTTGCAGAAGTGGGTACCAAGAGATAGAAGGATGCAGGTAAGAAAAGAGGAGAAGGGAAAGGACGTATAATGAGATATTTTTGTACACACCCCATCCCCCATGATAAGTGCAATCATTATGTACTTCAGACATGTACTAGTAAAAGAAAGCACACGAAAAATAAAAAATATTAAAAAACAAGTGAAAATAATGATTTTGTTTCTATTTTACATTCCTAAAAATTGCCTATATGGATTTGCCATATAGATTAATTAAAATATAATAAATCACAAAAGAAAAATCACACATAATTTCAACATTCAGGGACATCGTATTACGTAGCAATTTATTCTAATCTTCCTAGGCAAAATCACTCAATTTTCTTTCTGTTTTTTTGGAAGTATATTTAACAAATACAAAAAACGTGAATGCTTGTATTAGATTTGAATGCTGCAAAATTATAACTAGATTCTTAAAAGTGATATAATTAAACTGATGATAAGTATCTTTAAGTATCTTAACTTATATTAGAAAATTTCATTTCAAAACATCGAGCAAAATGTGCTCTGATCAGCAATTCATGAAAAAGCCTATTAGACTACGTGTTCGTGAACATTGAAATTTTTCATTTTTATAAATTTAATAGAAATACAGCTGGGTGTGATGACCAACACCTGAAATTCCAATACTTGGGAGACTGAGGCAGGAGGATTGCTGTGAGTTTGAGGCTGGTTGGGTTACATAGTGTGTTAAAGGCCAACATGAACTACAGAGATATGGTCTCAAAACAAAAGTAATAGAAATACAAGCCAAAAAAAGAATAAAATATATAAATGAATCCCTATTCACTTGTTTATATTTTCCTTTAATAGACAATGTATGTTTTCCGTGTTTGCTAGTCAATTTTAATTTCCCCTTTGGCATTGTCTGACCCTGAATTTTCCTTGTATTTGTTTTCTTTCAAGTTTGAGTTGCTTTATTTGTAGGCTTTTGTCTGCAGTTTGTTGTTTGCCTTTTTATTTTGGACACGCAAAAGTTTCTCTATTTTTTGGTTTCCCCAAAAATATCATTTTAAGTTTTAGACATTATCTCTGCCTATCTTTAAACTCCATTAAAAGTACAGATATCTATCTATGTCTGTCTATATGTCTGTGTATCTATCTACCTGTTTATCTATCATCTATCTAATGTTTTACTTATAAAAGAAAAACAAATTTTCATGTTACAGGCGCTAGTGTTTTATACAACAGTCATCTCCCTTAAATCTCTTTTAATTTCTGGTTAGTTTTTCACAGCTGAAATTTTTGAGGAGGATGGGCCTGATGTGTTCTAAAATGCTTGACTGTGACTTGCTGATGTTTCTTTATAATTAGATTCAGGTCTTGCATTTGGGGCAGGAATTCCACAGAAGAAACACAGTTTCCTTCTCAGAACATCGCATCATGGACAAGTGATATTGTTTCGCCCACATAATGGTGATACTAACTGTGTTATTATTGCTGTTTAAAAGTAGGAGAACTTTTGGGGGAATAGGAATGGGGGAGAGAAATATTTCCTGAGAGTCAGGAAGGGTCCCGAATGAGTTGTTGTCTTGGTTACTTTTCTCTCCTTGCTGAGGCGAAACACCCAACATCCAAAATGAAGGAAAGAAGGGTTTATTTAGTTTATAGTTTGTGGAGGTTTCAGTCCATACTTGGCTGGTTCTGAGGCAGAGTGGCACATGGCAGAGGGCAACAGTTCATGGCTGCAGAGCACAGCAAAAGCAACCAGCTAGAGAGGAATGGTGGGAAGCAGCCTCTTTCCTTCCCTTACATTGTAAACAGGCTCCCCCCACACACACACACCCAGAGATGTAGCACTCACATAATCTCCCTGCCCTCCTCTTCCACAGGCTCAGGATGTATGCAAAGTGAGCATCCTGGCTTCCTGTTGAGTCACTCAGCCAAACTTCTAGACTCCCCAAGTTGACACAGTGTATCAACTGTAACAGTTGTAAATGAGTCCACTTCTCTGAGAAAGTTTTATAGAGCAAAGTCACAAGGTGGTAAGTGATTATTACAGTGTAATCTGCCAGGTTTTCTTACTGTAGTAACACTTGTCTTTTGTAGTATTAAAGAAGTATCTCTTGGAAAATACTCTGAGATAATATGAATCTGTTTCTCATCCTAATTTACCTACAGATTTTTAATATGCATTGAGGGCTTAGCATAAAATAATTACTAGCACTCATTAAAAAATGCTATCCTTTCTTATCCATGAATTAGCATTCTACTGAGTGGAAGACTTCTTCCTTGCCATTCATCTATTCATTTGTTTATATTAATCTAAAGTAACAGACTCTTATTTTAGCTTATGAGTGATCACTTGATACTATCATTATTTATTTGTTGTACAAGTTGTCTCAAGTGTGACCAGAGGAGGCCACTCTAAATTTCTTTGATGTCCTTTTGACATATTCCTTTATTTGTTGAGTGCTTCTCATGTCTTGTGCAAATGATTTACTAGGATTATCTTGTACTTTCTCAAACTCAGATGTGAAATGATCTATTCCTTCAAGGATTCCTCCCTCCTTTTGCAGAGCATAACTTTTAAACAAAGTCTGGACTGTAAGCATGCCACTGTGACTGGGGTGTAATTGATCCTAAACCCTTTTAGCAGAGAGCTAGAAGATATGTTTGGATACACACACGACTAAACTAATCAGCTAGCATCTACTGTCTGTTCAAATTGATGACCTCTAAACATGTTAGCACCTGTGCTTTAAATTGTGAAGATAATCCCGACTTTATATTTCTTCTAAATCTATATTTAAGATCATTTAACCTCCCCTTGTTAAAACTCCCCAACTTTAACTTCCAAAATATTTGGTGTGCTTTTCTGTCTGTGAATACTGGAAATTAATAACAAAAGGTGACATAAGTAATCTGAGATTAGAAGCACAGAAAAATAACATTCCTAAGCAACTATACAAGAAATAATTGGAAAATGCACAGATAGAATTATAACCTTTTCAATTTTTTATATAAATATCTAGGGCATAAACCATCACCATAATTGTACCAAACATGAAGTTCCAGAATTATGGTTGAGACGTAAGTTTTGAAATACTTTGTCACAGATATGGCCTCAATTCCAGATTCTCTAGAGCTCTATTTACTATATTAGGGCTTAACAAACTATGGTAACACACATTGTTTAACAGATACATTGCCTATTTTGCATTATCTGCTATAACTTCAAAGATAAGTAGTACTGTAGACTACTTGAAAAATCTAAAATATTACTATTTGTTCATTACAGGAAAAGTTTATTTATACTATGAATTTTGGTGTTGAAATTTTTTAAAATTTTTGCCAGAAGTGTGTATATATACAACATGTACATACACAAAGACACCACTGGAAGACAATGCCATTAGGAGATTATTTTTATAGAGAGTCCAGGGTGAGGGAAAAGCTTACTCACAGCTGACTTCATATAACATTGATGCAGTTGCATTGGCAAGAATATCTCTTCTTAAATTTCAAAGTATACTATACCCAGACAGCTCATCAGATCAACCTGTCTGTTCATTTCTCGTGGCATACAACCTCCTCGACAATCCAGCAGATGAATGTGAGCTCCCCAAATGTGGTAGCTTGTGCCATTTCTGCATGACATCAATTCGAATTTGTGATGCAACTCGAGGCTGAGCTTTCCTATTTTTAAAATATGTCTGCATTTCTCATTAATTAGTTTGAGATCTGAGAAGGCAAGGAGACATTCTTTGGAAAGACTATGAACACAATACCAAGTTAAAGGCCATGTGGAATGGTGTGATGTCTGCTGGCGGTGCCAAATTTCAGTATGGGTGATCCACTTGCCAAAGTCAATACTACTGCTGAAGCAACCAAGTGCCATCCATTCCACCCCTAATCACACACTTGGAGATATAGTTACCGAAGATGTGAATTCTTATTTACTCCTGTTATTTGAAGAAACAACTTTTGATGCTGGCTTATTTTCTTTAACACCTTACACTTGAATGAGAATTAAAAATACTAAGGCTGTGCCTCTGAGCTTCTCTGACACTGTTGTTTGCCTCGGGGCCTTGAGAACATACTGAGTGCTGTGAAATAGTCTCTCTGCAGTAATAATATTCTGTGTCAGATCTCTCCTGCTGTGGTTTCTGATGACTCAGGCTGCTACTTACTTTTGCACCTATTCAGACATATTATGATTTTATGTCCATTTCCTTTAGCTACCATAACGCACCATCACTGCGCTGCTGGCTAAGCTCTTTGTCTTAGTGGTTGTGAGGAGGTTACACACAAACACTGGCACCAATGTTAGCTCTTTCTTTGGAAATAACACCTTCTAGATCTGTCCAGGATTCACCTTTAGAAAGAGACTAGATTTAGTTTTGCAATGCAAGATTTTCCATCTCTCCTTTGATCATCTTCTAACACCCATGAGTTGCTTACAAGAAATGCTGTTTCCTTGTGTAGAGTTATTACTCCTAGAAGACTGCAATTTTTAAGGAACTAGAAGTAAAGACTGAAGGACTCTAGAAAGTAAGTGTGGCCCTTTTGAAAAACAACACTGGAGGTAAGATTCCAAAAGTACCCTCGCACTCAGACGCCCATTACGGTCCTCTTTACTCTCAGGGCTACTGCTGCTTGCTGTTGCACACTGTGTCCACACCTTTAACACAAAGTACACGCCATGGAAGCCATCCTGGCAGTTACATGCATGGCGCTCTCATTCCCACTTTCCACATGTGAGTCTGACACTGGAGAATGCTGAACATTTTCAAAAATGTCCTTTCATCCCAGAGTCTGGGTATGTTTGATCTACTGAACCTAATCTAAAACCCTTGGGGTAAGTTATTCTTCCGAATTAGGAGTATCTTAGAATTTAGAGAGATGTGCACTAAATGTGCTATATATATATATATATCATCATAACATCTCAGTGGGGTTAGGACAGCCCCTGTAATTAGTGTTTCTGTAGTGGGGCATACGGACGTTCTCAGTGGGGAAATAAAAGGAATAAACAATCCCATATCAATTCAAGTAAATTTGTTCCATTGCTACCAAGAGATTTGAGATCAATTCATGTTGTGCTACCATAAATGCATTTTAAAAAAATTTAGGCTTTGGGCATTGCAAATATGCTATTATTGGTCTGTACCAAGGATCAGCAATTTTTAAAAAATATAAATTATAATGTCTGTCCAACTCCCAAGCTCTGCTATTTGACCCTTACATATAGGCAAATGGCTATGGCTGTGGCTATAGTTTAATAAATCTTATTTTCAAGAATGGACGATTGGTCAGATTTGCCTCTGTGCAGTTTGCCAACTCGTAGTCTAGACTCGTTCCTTGTTTAAAACTTCTGTACCTGGGTTGACAAATCCACTGTGAGTTCATCCAGTGGTAGTGATTTCACTGAATTACCATTTTGAGAGTAGGAAGCCTTCTTTCAGAAGAGGAAGAAATCTTAATGTCTTATCAAACTTATTCTGTCACCTCTTCTTAATTTAGCAACCCAAAAGCAATTTTAAAGGAATAGTACTTAGATCTACAATGGTACCTAGACCTGCTAGAGTGCTAAAATTGAAAATTTTAATTTACTTCATGGCTAATAGGATGCAGTGTTACATTTGAAAAGAAGGAGTAGTTAGAACTTAGTGGTGTCAGCATCTATTGGATTAGTGACTAAGACAAAAAATGTAGTTTTTAAGCTTTGACTGTAACTTATGGTTTTCTGTGGCTGAAGATGTCAAACTGACCATTTGTTCTGTTAGTATTTGGCTTGCCTTGTTTTCTATTCATTTAATTAGAAATGCCAAGAGAAAGTATAAAGTTGGACTAAAATAGATGAACAAATTGCGATTTGTTCACTAGAGGTTACATTTTTCTCAGTACAATGTGTTACAAGACTTTGGTGATGGAAAAAAAGGCTTATGAATCAAGTTTGAAGGGCTCCCTTGAGGGAGTATGTTCTGAGGGCTGGTGCTTGGTACTCCTCACCCAGAGAACAGAGGACTGAGTAGAATCTCCTATGGATAACCCACCCAGGATTAACACATGCCTGTAACCTCAGCACTCTGGGAGGCTGATTCAAGATGATTGAAAGTTCAAACCCAGCTTGGGCAAGTTAGTGACGTAGCGAGACCCTGTCTCCAAACCAAAAGTAAAATATGGGGCTGTGGATGCAGCTCAGGGCACAGGGCCTGCCTGGTTTCAACCCTCAGTGCAAAAAGAAGATGACTGGTTGATTAGGTGAATGAGATTAATTCAATGGATACCATAATAACCTTAGAAACTTGGGAAAAGAACTCAAACTCTCTACCATGAATGTAGAGAATGGATGTCTCCATGATCTGCCTCATAAAACGATACTTGCTTCAGCATAGTTGTATGAAAGAGATCATGGAGACATCCACAATAATTAATTGCCATCTTGGTCAATTATCAGCTGAGACTGAGTAATGATCCACACTAAGCCTGCTACACACATAGATGCCTCTTCCTCGCCCACTGAATCTGCTTCCGTACAATGACTTACTGCCTCCAGAGGAACTCTTCTCCCATGAGGGCCTCAGAGAGTTTGTCTGAGATTCCATTGTTTGAGGGTAAGCAATCTTTTCTCTTTGTACTTACAGTCTTTTAGAACTCGGCAACATTTCAAATATTCTTAAAGGCATTTTGTTTTCCAGGAAGTTCTGGTGTGCCTTAGGAATATTTTTTTCACAGTGCTCTTCATTTAGTTTCATACCTTGGTACCCCTGTTCTCTGTGAGGCCTGGGGCAGGATGTTTGTATAACTACAGTCTTAGATTTTCTGCTTGTGCTTGGCATGATAGACATACAACTTCCAAATAAACAGATATGTTTAAACATGCAAGTATATTGTAATGACAACGGAAAGGTAAAAAGGTTAAGGCACTGAGAAATCATACATACCAGCACCACTAAGGGGAATGACAATAAGGAGGGGAAAAGACACCGTGAAGCACTCACTTTGTTGCTCTAAATAGGTTTGACTTGGCCAACTGTGAGGACACATACAAAGGGCAAAAGTGCTAGTGGTGGAAATACCTGCTCAATGTCCCCTAGACTTAACCTAGTTATTAACTGATGTGATTAAGAGACAAGGAACTTACATCGCACATTGCTCTTTAAAACTTTTCATTTAGCAACTAAAAACGGCTAACTCGAGCTTAGAAATCACTTACTAAGTTATGAAGGGAGGCTTGGGAAGACCAAGAAGAAATGAAGAAGACAAGTGGACATTTCTGAAACATACAGTTTTCAGCTAAAAGAATATTCAGATCCTACAGTCATCTACTACACAACGGACTGTTTCTTCTTCAGGTCTAAATGTGCCAGAAAGACCATCTCCTGCCTCTTCTCCATCCCATCTGGAAACCAGGATCATGTTGCAAGCAGACAGTGACATCTACCCAGCTGCCTGGACTGTGCAGGGAACAAGGCAGTGCCTCACACACCTCCGAATGGATTGCCAATTTCTATCATGGTTAAGGCAGGCAGTAATTTCAGTTTTCAATTCACTAAGTAATAATAGTTATTAATTAGTAAATTAGGCCACCAGGTTCTAGAGGTGAGCTAACAGAATGATTAAAAAGGGGAAAGAAAATTCACAGATAATGTTCAGGTTTCATAGGAGCCTGCCAGGATTGAGATTTTATGTTTGTACATCTCTTCAAAACAGATTGCTGCACTTAAGAGCAACTTACATTACCTACAGTGCTGTCTGTGCAGTAATTGCAGCAAAGTGAAGTACTGCACCATACATTGCCATAAAGATGTCAGGAAATGAAGGGAGGTATTCGAGGGCTCAACTTCCAATACTTACATTCTAAATCTGGGGACATTAAATCCAGGGAGGAAAATTCCTGAGATCTCTCCCAGCCACCACTCGCCCCCCCCCAGGCTCAGGATGCATACAAAGTAAGCACCCTGGTTTCCTGCTGAATCACTCTAGACTCTCCAAGTTGACACAATGTATCAACCATAACAAGGGGCTAATATTTTGGGTTTATATTTCAAACATAGTAACATAACCTTCATAGAGGTTTGTGGACTATGCTTCACAGTTCTTTCCATGGTTGTATCTGGATCATAACAAAATCCCTGAAATACTCTTCAAAACTCCTTAAAGATTTGAAATGCTAAAACTTAACTTTATCATGCAGAGTTCCAGATGGGCAAAAATGCAGGTAACATACCATAAGGCCATTGGAGTATATTTCTGATACTAAAAGAAGTGGTGGAATAGCATGAAAACCAGTCCAACTCTCTCTGAAAAATCCAGCAATCCGTTGAAGTTAAATGCAATTTTATCTAATGGAGGCAAAGCAGATCTAGATGTGAAATAGACTGTTCTTATTGTGGCATGATGAATTAAATTGTCAAAACAGATCCCAGGGTCTTCTTTTTAAGAGAAATAATGTATCTTTATTGTTCTATTAAAAGTAGCTATCTCCCTGAATTTTATTTAAATGAAAAATTGAACTATTTTACTTGGCTTATAAATAAATCAGAAATAAGTATTATTTGATATTTTAAGACATGTTTTCCTGTGCTGCTGTTCTTTCTGGCTGAATATCCTCTGCTGGCCTTACTGTGTTTACCTCCTCAGACCGTACTAGTGCTGGATTATTCATGTTTGTTTTGTTTCTGTCCTTCTCTCCCATGATTTTATTTTTATTTCTACTTCAACCTGCATTTGTGTCTTTTCTGAATATTTGACTTCACCATAATATACTAGAAAGAATGATTTTTAGTGTGACAGAAGCTAATTGCTTAATTTTACTACTAACTAGTTATTTTGACCTTGGGGAAATTGGTCAGTCTCTGTCAGCTTTTTTTTCTCACCTGTAATACGTAAAATAATACCTCACATACTGCATTTGACTCTGCTTTCAGATGAAGAAAAGTTTTCTTGGATTTCACAAAGGAAAAAAATGGAACTGGTTAGTTACATACAAACATTTTCACTAATATTAATATAAGACTGGCTCAAGTACATAAATGCAATCTTTTTAGAGGTTGATAAAAATTAACTGTGATCACTGAGATTGACTGTAACAGTTGTTATTTAGTAGGTACTCAATATATGTTAGTTTTTCCCTATCTTTTGGGCCCTATCTCCCCAGCCCTCTTTCTCCTATGCACACACACACACACACACACACACACACACACACACACACACAACCTTGAGTCTGATCTGTGTCCCTAACTGTGGGTAGCTTTAGGCACCTCCCATGTACCAGTCTCTGGTTTCCACATATGGGTATACCTTTCTATTTTTACTATTTATCTCCATTCTAGTTTTTGTTAATTCATTAGGAAAGAAAATCTCATTTGCTATAAGAATGAACATAAGGCCTACCACGGGGTTTTGTGATTTGGAGCCCCCATGTGATTTTGAGTCAAACATATTAAAATATAAGAATGAAACTTCTAACTTCCACCAGTGGAAGACTAAATTAAATACCTACCTAGACAGAATGTTGTAAGATACAATGAAAAGAACAGGAAAGAGATAATTGATAGTATTAAACTGAAATAAAATTTGAAATAAGGTAAAGCTGATCATTGTAAAAGATTAATTTAAATCCCATCCTTGAATCACCACCCAACCACCCGACCATCTACCTAAACAAGGAAAACCAACTCCATCAAAAAATTTGTTAAGGAGATTAAGAATTTCAGTCTAGTATTTGGGTATCAATCCATTTTTCATCAGTTTACAAGGAAAAAAAACAAATGTTTCTGCTTTTAATCTCAGGATGTGACCTGTGAGCTCCCAGGGTATGGAGGGCTGTGGAGGACAATTCAGCAAAGAAGCTGGCTGGAGTGGAAAAGCATTTGATCTTCAAGATGCTCTCTGAGAGTTGTTAGTTCAGTTGCCACCATCACTGAACCCTTCTGTCTTTAACGGTTTGTAATATCTATAATTCAAATTATTCTCTCTCTGAAGTTACTTGGTGAGTTTTTTTATCACAAGCACAGTATGATTTGCTTTTGCATGTGACCTCATATCATGCCCCAGGCACAGCAGTGTGCACGGGGCACAGCCTGGAGCTCTCAGCCAAGGTCACCTCAAGGCCTTCATGGAGAGACATTTTTAGTAACTTGAAATTATTTTACCTGGTCACGTTTGTAGCTGTCAGACTCTAATCTACATGGTTCATGGAGGCTAAGTTCCTTTCTGTATTAATAGCTCATTGAACAAACAGATTATACTAATGTATACATATACACATAAGAATGTAATTTTTAAAGTATGTGTGTATACATATATATTATGTATATGTAATTTTTTCAATAAACTCAGTGCTCCTGAATTCCCAAGAAAAAACCTTTCTATTATCTTTGCCTGTTTGCATTTCAAAAACTGTAAGAATGCATTGATTTTGGAGACAATTATTGGGGCTTATAGAACTTTTCTTCCTGCTTGGATATGACTTTTAGAATTAAAGGGTCCATTAGTTGTTCCAGAGGGAGTTTTTATGTTCCAGGATAGCAAAGGGCTAATATGGGTTATGGAAGTGGCTCTGTCAAATACAATGTAAAGTACCGTGTAAAAGGTGACAATTGCAGTCAGGTAAATATCTGAAGGTACAGTGTACATGAAGTTACCTATGAAACATCCAAGAATCTTGATAAGATGTATTTTCATGTTTTCTTTAGATTGCAGTTAATACTGCAATTACAGTTGATACTTAACTGTACATCAGTGAAGCCATTGTACCAAGTAGAATATGTACTCAACCCCTATCAGGCACAGGGAGCAAAACAATGACAGTTTGATACACTTATCATAAAACTGAGAAAATAAGGCTTATATAGATGAAACAATTAGAAAATTGTTGAACCACATAGTCAGCAACTGATGGTATTGGGAGGGATAACTCAAAGTGGGATGTTACTAGCAGGTGATGACTTTGTAAACGAGAAAGATTTAATATTTAGGTAGAGAGAGAAAGGGGATGCATACATTTCAACAAGAGAAAAAAGCATGAGAAGAGGCTTAGAGATAGTAGCGGACATTGGGAGCCAGCTTGCCTGTGTGGGAAGAGTGTAGGGAAATGAAACCCGAGACTGATAAAGTGGGCAATGAGATGCCAATGAAATATTATTATTGTCACAGTATTACGCTAACAGCATAGGCCAGCGTGTCGAAGTTCTCAAGTCTCTGGTTCTGTATGGACTTTATGGCAACGCAAAGAAAAATGCATGAAATGGTTGTGGAATTTTCACTCTTGTTTAGAAAATTCTATAGCCTATGGGAATGGGAATGGTATAAGAAAACAGGAAACAGACAAGTGTTTTGGGGAGCAAAACCCCCAAAAATGTGGATTTTGGAAACCACATGTTGGTAATCATCATACCTGTATCTTAGAAGTTTCAGAATTAATTTTTAGTTACCAATTTGAAGGAGTAAAAGTCTATGGACATTGAAACCTTCACAGATTCACTAAAATAAGTGAAGACAGATAAGGAACATTATCCTTTTCAATGGAAGTATTATGCCAATTGATTGTATACTTTTCATTAACTTAGTGTTTCATAAAATGGTCTGATAGGTGCTTCATAAACAAGTACTGCATGGCTGCTTCAATACCTAAATAAGAAGAACATATTTATCTAAATGAAAATTTGCCAGGGTTGCTGGTAATGTTCTGCGGGTCAAGACTAAGAAGTATGCAGAAAATGTTATAGACTAATTCTTTGTTGATTAGCTGTGTGTTGAGGTTAACAGATTGATACTAATTAGAAAGTTCATAACAGCATGTCCAGTGCCAAGAAACAAGCTGTATGGTCACTCCTGCCCACTGTCTTCAATCTAAATTTTTTCCTAAAAATGGAATAAATATCACATTTGTATGGTTTATCCTCAGTTGTGAGTGGCTATACATTTGTTGACAGAGTCAGCCCCAAAAAAGAGAGAAAACTAAACAGGCTAGAGGGGAAATTCCTTCCCCAAATAGTTAAATGCGTAGCCTGAACCTAGGAGTGTGATGAAGCTATAGTGGCAAAGATGTAGTGAGAAATTTAGTACAGAAAAAAGAAATAATCCCAAACTTTATACCTCAAGTAAGGGACCAGGACACAGGTACGGGCTTACACAGAAAGCAAGAAAGCTTTGGGAGAAAAGTGGTCCTCATCAGTTATGCAGTCTTTTCCTGGAGTTGGAAGGGGCAATCCCAGACTCGGTCTCCATTAAAATGGTACTATGACTTGTTGCCACAAGGCCTAACTTAGCCTTTGTCCATTTATTAAATGAAGTTGTTCTCTGTTCAGAGTTGATTACTACATAAATAATTGAAGCTTCCCCAATGTGAGGATTAGGAGAAGGAAGAGCTATGTCTTTTCCCATTAGTCTCAGGAAGGCAGAAGGTAGAAACATGAATTGATTGAATACAAATGTGAACCATTTGCATTGGCTCAACCATTCTTTTTATACCCCTTTAGGAACCAACAGTGCCCTTTAGCACAGGAATGTCTTCCTAAGGTGGCCCAGGGAAATCTGTCTTTTCTGAAAGAATTAGCGCTGGGCCATCCTCAAAACTATTCTGATTGCTACACATTGTGAGACAAGTTCTTTATTCAAATGTCCTGGATTTCCCTTGTCAGTTGAGGGATCTTACACTCTCTGAGGTCCCATGTTCGTTCTCAGTCACCCAGTATTATGGCTTATCTCCACCTGTCCCCTGAGAAACATCTTAGGGCTGTGCAGAAATTCATCTTCTCTCAGGTCTTTATGGTGCAAACAGCTACCTTATTTAAAGAACAAAATTGATGAAAGTTACTGATTTACCTAGCACCATCACTGCCTTTCCCAGCATTTTCTGCTTTAGAGCAATGGGACATCTCAACTTGGCAAGAGTGTTCTCTACACAGTCCTAGTTAACCAGCGATGTTCTCAGCTATAAAGAGGGCTGGGTGGCACTCAGAACAAACATGACGCAAGGTGAGCCTTTAGTCCGTGTCTGTCCGGTGAGCGAACTGTGACACATGCTCTATTCATTCCTCCACCTGTATGAACTCTGACTAATTTCCCTACCTGTTTTTCTAACAATCATTCTCATTAAGATAAACATTGATTTTTTTTTTCAGGGAAAGTTGTCTCCTGAGTTAGCATGACTTTTATCCTGACTAGTCTGAAACAGTAGCCTAAACATAATATTTCCAGAATTCTTTGACTATTTGGGGGCCTGACTTGTATTTCATGATCATACAGTGCATTCTTCTGGCCTCCCTTGCCTGCGTTGGAGGAAAGGGCACATCCCATCAGACCAGTACCAGGGAAGAGTGAGCATTCCCCCACTCTGTGCCAGTTACCACACCAGGAGATTTACATACAGTATTGATTTAATTTTTCAAACAACCCTGTTGGGTGAGTATGATCCTCATTTTAAAGATAAGGAAGCCAGTGTATAAAGGCTGCACCCAAGGTCACAGAACAAGATAAGCAACAGAAGAGGGGTTAGAAATAAGTGATTTGACATTTCAAAGCTCCCAGGAGAGCAGTGGATCTAAGCCAGAGGCCTGGATTCAACCCTAGCTCTGCTACTTACCATCTGTGAGTTCTGTCAACACTCGTAACTCCATTGCACCTCAATTTTACCGTGAGTGAAATGTGGAAGGTAATTTATTTATTCAGACTTGTCTAAGACTTAGTTACTTAATTACTGTACAATACTTAGAATAGTTCTTGGAATGTCATAAGCGCTCAATAGATCTTAAAGATTATTTTTAAAATCCTGTAGAACTGGCCTTGGGTATCTTATAATTTAGCAATTAATACTTTAGTATTTTTTTTTGTTTTATTCTCTGTGATGTTATATCAGGAATTAGACAACCTTATGAAAGAGTCATTTAAGAAATTTATAAACTCGTTAAGGGCTAGGCCTTTCGTGCACTTCCAAAAGTTACAAGATTACTGAGGGAATATTAGACACACCATTACTGCATGTAAGGGGTGTTTGAAATATATGGTGAATGTTTGAATTTAACATTTATTACAGTAAAAATTTATTACAGTATTACTGACACATTACAGCTAATCCCTCTCAGAATATCCCCCCTCACTTTTAACACATTTATCCTATCATTTACCACTTTTAAAAGCAACTCTGGAGTCTTTCTTGGTGTCTTTAGGGGGCATGATCAAAAATGCAGTGAATGCTGTTGCCAAGTGCCTTCCAATGGAAAAGTAGATTTGTGAAGACATGACAGTGCTTCCTTACCCACCTTTTCCGTCAGATCTGGAACCATGAGACTTCTGGAATTTACTCAAAGTCAAGACGACTGCAAAATATAAATGTTCTACGCCATTGGGCCATTGAGGCAGACACCGGAGCACAAGCAGAGACAGCCATGGAAGAGCACAGCGGAGCAGCTCCGGGAAGGGGCGAGGCCTGGGGAGGGGCGCTCCAGGCAGGCAGGACTACGGGGAAGGTGCGTGATGGCAACACGTCCTTGACTGTAGTGTTTGTAGATTTAAACACACACTGTAGAATGAAACCGAGTCCCTTGTCCTTCCCTAACAATGCCTTCCCTACATAAGTGTGGAATGTTAAGTTTGTGATTCTCAGACTCAAAAGAGAAAAAGATCACAGTGACTTCTGCAAAATATGTACCTTTATCCTCAGTGACACTGCACAGGACATCTAAGGTCTAGGGTGGCAAGCTGATGAAATAGAATTAGTGTTTCCTTATCTTGCCTACATCTGTCAGTATTTGCTAGAGTGAGCAATATAACCCAAGATACACAAGTGTATGTGAATTTACAAGATTGGCTTACAGTGGCCACCCACAGAGTCAGATGAGGAAGACTGCAGACAGTCTACCTGAATCTCAGACACCCAAAGATTCAGTTGAAGGTCTGGAGCTCACCTCAGCGCCCCCTGTGAATCCATACCAGGAGTTCAATGGGTCTGCGATGGAAGAGTCTCTGCTGAAGGGCTAATGCACCTGCACTGGAAGCCAAGGAGTCTGAGCTGGAAGCCAGGAGATGATGCCCACGATGAAAGTGACAGAGATGGAAGCAGACCTGTCCTTCTTCACTTCCCCCTCATACCATCCAGGTGACAAGCTGCCCTAAGGTGGGTCTTCTACACCCTAGAGTGTGGAACTGCTAAACCA
Source organism: Dinomys branickii (assembly GCA_004027595.1). Lineage (NCBI taxonomy): Eukaryota > Metazoa > Chordata > Mammalia > Rodentia > Dinomyidae > Dinomys > Dinomys branickii. The sequence continues at coordinate 12,872 of PVLD010004691.1, read as the reverse complement.
ATTTAGTGGAACTTCTCTTATTCAAGTCGATACAATCAACCAACCATCACATTGCCTAACAAGGAACACAAAGGAAGGTAGGTGGTAGCCAGCCTGGTTGCTCCAGCTTAACAAGGTTGAGTCTGGCTCTGCTGCCATTTCTTGCCTTTTCTTGCACGGTCACTGTGAAGCCCTTTCACTTTCTAGCCGGAATGTTAGCATTTACGGCAGTGGGATGGAGGAAATTTCACATGTCTCAGTGTTCCTCGTTCTTTTATACCAAAGGAGAGAAATTTGTCCATGGCTTTCCCTAAGTCTTTAGAAAACTTTCTTCACGTGATATGAACTAAAAATGCAGTGTGTGGTGGCCCCTAGTTACAGGGGGACCTGGAAAGGCTAACCTGGCTTTCTGAACTTTTAGGGTGATTTGTAGCAAGGGAGAGACACTAGGAAGAGTTTCTGTTCATTTCTAAGCAGCGTCTACCAAGAATCAATTGTTTTTGAAATTACAATTTCTATTAGTCCTACTCTTCCTGCCACCAATTTTATTCTGACCAATATAATCACTTGTCGACCCTCCAGCTCATCAAGAAATTAAAAATATTTTCTACCATCGACAAAGGCCAGTTAGCATTTGAATGTAAAAATGGGCGTCCTCATTCCCATTGCTGCTCTTGAATGGCAAACACTGTTGACCAATGTTAAAAGGGCTCGAGAGCACTTTGTATACAGCTGGAGCCTCAGGTGCAGTTTGAAGGCTCATGACTACTGGTTACGTGATCTCTGGAACTACTCATATTTTGACACACCATGGGCAGATGAGCCTTCTGAGAATTTCTTGAAGATTGGAATTGGCTTACGTGGGATTTGAGCAATGCTAAAGAGGAGAGGATAGGGTAGGACTTAAACTAGAACTAAGTTGAAGCATTCCCAGGCATAGATCTTATACTCTGAAGTGGCATTGATGGAAATTCTTAGAGTCTCTGGTGCCAGTTTCACCAAGGGATAAAAACACCTTTCTAACCACAACCCCAAAGGCAGGGTCCCATATATCCTGGAGAGGAAAAAAGTAACTGAAATATTTCTGTTTCACAATCACAACAAAGTTACATGGATGAATAGTGTGAAAATTTTATGTTTTTGTCTTTTTGAGGCAGAGTCTCACTATGCAATTCAACTCACTTTGCCTTGAACTCACTTTGTAGCCCAGGCTGGCCTCTAACTCACAGCAATCTTCCTGCCTCAGCCTCCTGAGTACTGGGATTACAGTCAGGCACCACCATGCCAATCTCTCTCTCTCTCTCCTCTCTCTCTCTCTCTCTCTCTCTCTCTCTCTCTCTCTCTCTCTCTTTCTCCCACCTGAAACTTTGATGGAGGACTGACTTCAGGCAACCTGTGTCTGACTAGTGTTTCTCCTTCACAAATCCTTCTTATTCTTTCTAATATTTCTGGAACGATGAATACACGGATGTAATAAATTTGGGAGGAGAAGCAAATGCAGGGCAGAGGAAACATCCAGAGTTTGGGCACAGGGGTACAATGGAATTAACTGGCTTCCTGTCCAACTTGACATGTCTTGGTGTACTGGTCAGTGGAAACCCATTGCCCCCACAGAATCCTGCAGCACTCTTCAGCTGATGTCAAGTTATCACTGGTCTTTGAAGCCAAGGCTGCATGTTGGAATGCAAATAAGAAGCCAAATAAGAACTTTTCTATTTGTTGATTTTTGAGGAATGGGAAAAATAGGGGAGCAGATACATAAAGTTGCCCTGTTGCTGGACGAGTTAGAGGACCACTTGTGCTTTATTTGTGGCAGGTGTGGTGCTAACAGAATTGGCTGAGCTAGACCTACAGTGGCTTGTCCTTAGTCTATAAATTAAGGTGCTTGCAAATGCTTGGTACTTGGAAAAGTGATTTTTTGCCAAGAAGTTCTTTTCCCTTACAATAAAATGAAGGAAGGAAGGAAGGAATTGGAAGAGTGATTTTTTGCCAAGAAGTTTTTTCCCTTACAATAAAATGAAGGAAGGAAGGAGGGAGGGAGGGAGTAAGGGAAGGAAGGAGGGAGGGAAAGAGGAAGGGAGAGAGGAGAAGCTAAAAATAAGAAATGTGCTTCTTTAGAATATACAGGTACAAGTGTCAGGCAAGCAATCTGTTCTATGTGCTTCATTTTTACAAACTCATCAGACTAGGTTAGTGCTGGGCTCTTTGCTGCCCTAATACAGCGGGCTTCCACGGACAGCCCTTCTCCCATAGAATAGACCTCCTGTAATGTGACAGTGATCTTAAAGCTAAGATGAGTAAAGTTTGGCTGAAGGCGAAGCCTGTTCTCTGCTTCTCATCAGATGGTGTCTGCATATGCAGTTGGTTGTTCAGCCTGGAGCAGCCATCTTAGAAATGCTACTGCTTTCTAAAATATTTGAGGTCCTTGGCTTATGTTGGATCATACAACCGTACTGAGGTAGGCTCACTTACCTCTTGGAAAATATCAGATGAAGTCTTGCCAAAACCCAGCTAGAGCCCTAAATGGTCCCTTCCCTTAGCATGGCAAGCTAATTGATAGAAATGCTTCTCTGTCCTTGGCCTAAGGAAGCAAGGACAAGCAGCACTAAGCAAGGGGAAGCCACCCATCAGCCATGTTGCCTATTACATGTAGACTAACTACTAACCTAACTAGCCCTACCCCTTTACATTATCAACGCTGCGCTTATGTGTTCTTCTTTTCTCTTATTTTTCCCCTGAAATAAATGTTTATAATAGAACAGTTTCATATTAAGTCAAAGATTTTGATTGTCTCACAGGCAAAGGGAAAAAACTATAAATTTGGAAATAAATACAGTATTTACCTACTAAAAACCTAGATTAGTGGTTCTCTAGCATTTTGGTCTCAGGATTCTTATATACACTTAAAAATTACTGAGGACCCAAAAGAGCATTTTATGAGTGAATTACACATATCAAAGAGAGACAGAGAAATTTAGAAATATATTATCATAACATAGACTACAAAATATGTGCATATTCTTTGTATGTATAACATACATATATATACAATTTACATTGTATTTATAACAAAAGAGTAAAGGAAAGAATTAACTTTTAGATTTGAAAGTCATGATACATATGGATACTAAAAGGTCTCATAAGTTTTATATTTAATAAAGATAGGTACTAAATGGTTGGTAAAAGTAATGAGAAAAAATTAAGCTCATATTTGAAAATTCACAGATTTATTCTGTACTACTCTGATGGAAATTGTTGGAGTATGTGAGTGTACGTGTCTTTAGCCATCAGTATGGTGCAGTCCTCACCACTGGTCATGTAAGCTTTGGAAAATTCCACAGTAATGTACTCTCATAAAAGAAAGAGTGAAAAAGTAAAACTAAACAAACAAAATGAAAAAAAACCCATCAAAAGAAATCCACAAAAATCAGTTATCTCCTAATGGACCCTCTAAATTCTCTAACTTGGGTCTTTTTTTTTTTTTCTGGTACCAGGGATCGAACTCAGGACCTTGCGCTTGCCAGGCAAGCGCTTATGCCACTGAGCTATACCCCCAGCCCCTATCTAACTTGGGTCTTGTGGACCTTTCAGTTTGATGGAGAGTTGAGTGCTGCTGGGCTATAAGATCAAACCCTGGAGCTGAACCTAAGACCCATTATTCTCTAGCTAAGGGTATTTGAACAAGTTAGTTAATCTCTCCATTTTACTATCTGGCAAACTAGATAACAAATATCAGAAGATAAATGTTCAATTTGTGTTGTGATGGGAAATCCACCACAATTGTCCCCAGGCCCTCCCCACACCCTTTCAATTGCTACATTAAAAGGATTCAAACATCTGGGGGGAAAATGGCAACTTCTTTGCATCATGCAACATCAAAAGAACTTTTGAGAATGAATGATGTGGCTCTCAAATAAAGGTGAGCCAGTTCTGCTCTTCTTAATAATTGAGATTTTGACACAATTCGTACTAAATGGTTTATAAAGAATCAAGAAAGAGAAACAAGAGCTTTTCTTATGTAGGAGGAAATACATTATGATAGTAACACACAGAGGAAGAGCTGGCTGGGGGTCATCAGGGTTTAGGAAAGCCTGTAAGGACCCCGCTTTGGTGGTTCCAGACAAATGGCCTTTCATATTGTTCATAATTTACTCCAACATATAGATTTAGAAATGCATATGTAAGTGTGCTTGTATATGAGTGTGTGTACAAGGTGATGCTGAAATACATAGTGTAAAAAAGACAGGATGTGCTCAAATCATAATGAAAACGTTACGAAGACACAGGACTTAGTATGAAAGGAGCTTCCACTGGCAAGCTCTGAACAACTCGAACATCAAAATAAATTAAAACAACAAGAGAATAGAATGTAATGGGTAAGAATTCCTGAGGTCCTAGTGATGCAGATTTATAGAAAGGAGAGAAATGTTCTCTCCTCTTTTGCATTAAAAAACTACAAACTATAGAAGGGATGAGTAATTAGAAATCATTTCCAAATGTTAACTTCTAGATTTTAATTATTTCACTGTGGTTATGAAGACTGTGTCTTGGTTTTGAAAATGTACTATGAAATATTTTGAGATAGGAGAGGGTAAGAACAAGAACAAAAAAGGGAGAACAGCTGGGTGTGGTGGCGCACGCCTGTAATCCCAGCACTCAGGAGGCTGAGGCAGGAGGATGGCTGCGAGTTCAAAGTCAGCCCGGGCTACAAAGTGAGCTCAAGGCCAGCCTGCACTGCATAATGAGACCCTGTCTCAACAACAAAAAAAGAGAGAAAGAGAGAAAGAATATGGCAGAAATTTATGGGATGTTATAGGTACCCAGGAATTTTTGCATTGTCCTTGCAATCTTTTGGACAGTCTGAAATTATGTCAAATTTTTAAAAATCATAAAATTTTTAATACTAAATCATAAAATTTTTAATTTTAAATTCCATTATAAGTTGTATCATAAATGGCACATACAGATTTGTCAATGTTACTCTATGACCTAGGACCTATTGTTTAGCATCTGAATATGATCTTGCATTTCAAAGAATCAAACTATAAATCTCTATGTAGAAATGAGGTCTGAGTATAGCTAACAAGTATACTAAATGTTAGAAAAATTTTATCATAATAGAAGTAGTGTTCAAGGTATAGGTTGGCCAGAGATGCTGTACAGTATGTTCACCCTTTCACGAACAAAATGAAAGAAACAAGTCATCCCTAATGTACTTACCTAAATTGTAACAGAACGTCAAGCTGAGGAGTCCAAACCAACTCCTACAACAGCCTCTGATTGGAGGATTTTTGTTCTTGACTGCAAGTGGAAATCTAGCTGAATCTTGCTAATAGCTAGCCATCTCATCTACGTCTTGTAACCATGTCAATAAAAATTTTAAAAAGCCCATAACCTGTCAGTTTATCACACAAGCTGAAAGATTGTTCTTGTGCCTGCTTTCTGGTCAATATTTATTTGGTTGGAAGTTAACTATCACTGCAACATACAGCCCAATCTGTGTTGCACAATCCAAGGGAAATGAATTTGCATTACAATGCTACTACCTCTGTTCATGAACTAACTGTTGCCATGATTCTGGTTGCAGAATTCCTTCCTTATTCTTATTGCAGCAAAATTGCAAGCATGAATTATGAACCGAGATAGCACTGTAGTTTGCTAGTCCTGCTATAACAAAATACCACAGATTGAAGGGCTTAAACAACAGTTTATTTTCCTACTGTATTGGAAGCTAGATGTCTGAAAACAATGTATGGGCAGGTTTGTTTTTTTTCTGAGGCCACGTCTGTCAGCTTGCAGGCTGACAGTTTTGGTCTTCACACGCCATTTTCTCTGTGTGTGTTTTTGGTGTCTCTTCCTCTTATAAAGACCCTAGTTATGCTGCTGTGGGATCTAACTCGGAGTGGCTTCATCTTAATTCCACTCCCTCTTCAAAGACCTAATCTCTAAACATGTCTTATTCTGAATCATTGGAGCTGAAATATCATCATATGGACAGGGTGAGGGAGTCTTCAACACGTAATTAAGACTTAGAAGCCAAGCTTTCCTTTAACCATTAGGCGTTCTACATATAGAACCTATCATCTGTGAGTAAGCAGATAAGCTTCCATCACTGCTAAGCATCTCCCTACCTGGTCTGTAAAACAGAGCCGCTGTGGCTCCAAACTTGTTAAGCTATTGCCCAGTAGGTGCGATATTCAGATGCTAACCCAAACCCTTCTTGGTCATTCCCACATACACTCAGTATGCATACCAGAAATATTCTGAATACTTACGAATGCAAAGGGTAACTGGTAGTCCTGCAGGGTGTGTTAGTGAGGGTGCTGGGGGACAGTTTGCCCCAATCCAAGACTCCTGAGCCCCACCATTGACTGCTATGCACTCCTACTATAGACACTAAAGCTACCGATCTCCGGTGGTGAGTAACACCCTTCACACGGACTGATGCCTCATCAGTGTTACCTAGAAGCTAATGTTACCTAGAAAAGCTATTTACCTCTTAATTTCTATGTTGAAAGCTTACCAAGTCATCCTGTGATCTCTTTAAAGCTGAACTGACATGTACAGTACTGATGGCAAAATTTAATTCACCAACAGGTATAGTAAATATCGATGCTTGCATTTGGAAGAGTCAAAAGTTTTTCAGCAAGTTCTTAACATCTTAAAATTAGTTTGTTGATGGTTTCATGTTTGTATGTAAAGATTTGTGATTATCCCATGAAGATTGAATACCATGTAAGTAAAGAACAAGTAATTCTGATCATATATAAGAAAATAATTCCCTAATAAATTACACTCAGAAGGGTCCTCCATACATGTTTATAGCAGCGCAATTTGTCATAGCTAAATCTTGGAAACAACCCAAATGTCCATCCGTGGAGGAATTGATAATAAAGATGTGGTATTTTTATAAAATGGAGTATTACTCAACTATAAAAGAGATAAACTTGAGGCTTTTATAGGTAAATAGATGCAACTGAAGATCATATTCATAAGTGAAATAAATCAGACCCGCATGTGTAAATATCATATTGTCTCCTGAAAGAGTAGATAAAACCTGAAATAAAAATAAAACCTGAAAGGTACGATAGATATTGTGAAAAGGGAAGAAACTGCTCAAAGGGAAGGAACAACTGGGATGAGGGGAGAAAAGAAAGAAAGAAGGAAGAGAAAATATATCTGTATATACAAGGATGACTGGGATAATTTTACTGCTGCTGTCTATTGATTTATTGAAAGGAACAGTTAATGCTTAAATTTTTGACCAATTTTGCATCTGATAATTTGAACAACCAATTTAAAGACAACAATATGCAAACTAACAACCATTGCTGAATTCCTACCATCTTGTTTAGTGAAGCTCTGTATCATTTCTAATTTGTTTTTTATTACTTTTTATTCTTTTTAATGGTTTGACCAGTCCTGCATTCTTACATCTGGTGATCTGAGCAACTTCACTGCAGATAACATTGTGTAATATAACAACCATTGTTAATTCCTATCATCTTGTTTTGAAAGCCTCCACCATTTTTATTGTTTTTGTGCTGTTTTTTGTCCTTGTTGTTATTTTGTAATTGTTTTTTCTGTTTAAAATAAAGACAATTTAGAAAAGTAAATTACACTCATGCATACTGCTGTTAGAGAAAATATCAATAATATTTTTATAATTTAGTGATGAATTGGAATTCAACTGGTATAATAGTTGCTAAAAATGCACAATTCACAATATCTAATATGTGGACACATATTAATAGACTGACATGAAAGATTCAGTTGTCCATAAAACGCAGGAGGGGCTTTTGTCCACAGCTTCAAAGGAAATCGGTAGCTTCCTGACTCCAACAGTGCCCCTGCTTTTTAGTGCTCAGAGATTCGTGGCGGAGAGACCACGTATTCTACTTTCATCGATGAGCACGTTTAACTCTAGTTTGAAAATGCTTACATTTTTTTTACTTTGTTTTGTTTTGTGGCAAAAATACTAAAAATATCAATACTGGGTAGTTTTGGGCTGAATTCTATGAACACTCGCCTTTCGCATATCCACGCTTTATTTCTGTCCTCTTGTGACAGGAAAGAAAGTTAGCTGCGTATTTCTCCGCAGAGCCTTGTGGCTGATGAGCTGCTTTCTGGTGGGACCGGTCGAACGCATTTTTATCTAGCAGCACAGAGGTCTTCAGTTCTGGCACCAGGTTCTGTGTCACTTGCTCAGCAAGCTTTGAACGTATGGGAGAGGTGCCTTCAGCCTGCGGTAGACATGGAGATGAGCTGCCCAGATTGTCCTCCTAGGGCTTGCGGACTGACTGCAGGAGTACAGAGGGCAGCCTGCCTCCAGCTGTTGGCTATGTACAGCTGGCAAAACCGCTTTGTTTGACTGATATCCAGTGACTAACTGAGGTAAGGGTGTCAGGACCGGGCCAGTTTAAGACAACAGCATTGGCAGGCAAGTTTCTCTCTAAAATTTCCTTCTGGCACCGAAGGATTTGCTGGGGCTGCAGGGCATTTCAGCATCTTTCTCGGTCCAATCCTGCTTCTTTCCTCTTCTTTTCACAGATAATTATCCCCAATTAGCACACTACGTTCAGCTTTGGGGTGGGACCTACTTCTGGAGTGCCTAGCCTTGGCAGACTTTCTGTATGTCTCATCTCTCATCTTTCTTGACTTTACTTCCCACATTCCCTGCAGCAGCGGAGCTGGAGGTCTGGTAGTAGCATCTGAGAATTCATATCTGAGAAAATGTCATAGAATTTTTTGGATGCACGATGGTTTTCCATGTAAGTTCCCTCCTCATGCAATTGCATCAGCAACACAGAGACATGGCACACTTCTCGTCAGCAGAAAGCCAGCCCGCTCTTGGGATGCGCTAGTGTTCCTTGCCTCAAGGATATTGAAGCCGTTTTATAGATTCTGAGGGACTTTACCCAAAAGGCCAGAGGGAAGTGTCTAAGCTAGAGCCTGCACTCTCTGAACTGCGGTCAAGGAAAAAGAGAACACTAAGACTGTAAGGAAAGCTGGAAGGGAGGCCGAGAGAAACATACACATCTTTTTTCTCCATTTACCTGGAGAAAAGGAATAGTGAAATTCAAGCAACAGGAGACTTGTTTATTATGACAAAAAGACCTCTGAAGAAAAGTGCTGCGATGTTTATTTACGCAAAGGGCGTATATTCTTCCTAAGGATATTTATTCATTCATTGTGTACCCACTGTGAGACACCTGTCTGTGTTCTTGAGGCATTGTCACCGTCCAATATTATCACATGTGTTAATCTCCTCTTGTGTGGGCAGAGTCCATGTGGTAACAGATCAGAACGAGCGGCTTCCTATGAGGAAGCAGAGCGAGTTTTACCTGAAACTTAAATTTCTGTGGAGGAAATGGCTTTGCCCTTGATCTGCTCACTGAATTCTTTTTAATATTAATGTGCTATTTAAAAATGCATCATTTGCATCCAAAGTAGCTCGGTGGGCAGCATTAGAGCCCATGGGCAGTCTACAGACCCAGAATAAAGCGGCTGATGGCTATTTATCACACACGGCTGCTGGCTCCCCGGGACCAAAACTTTAAGTACAACTTTACAGGGAAGAAGGGTTTCCATTTATTCTCTGGTATTAAAACCTTAAGGTTTGTGTGACCTAAACTACCTAATTCTTAGAAAGACAGTTATGTACTACTACTTTGCTTCAAGGTCAAAATTTCATTTCTTTCCTTAATTCCATCACAGGTACCTCCAGGTAGAACACACTCTATGGCTTGTTTTCAAACCAGCACCAATACCAACAAACACGGAGGGTAATATACACTTCCAGTATCTCAGCCTGTTCGTAGCAAGCTGAAAATATCCTTTCTGTTTCTAAAGAGGCAGCATGCTGAAAGACACATTTCCAGCCAGATTTATGGACTGCTGCTCTTCCCACCTTTATTCCACGCTGCTAAAAATATAGGATTAGACTGGAGCCAGACAGATGCCATAACTACTGTAGAAAAGAAATATAAATTCTAGGTGGGAAGCTATAGACACCGAGATAGAACCATGAAAATATAAGCTGAGTGGTTCAGCTTTAACTCAGCAGAAATACTTGTTCTACTTAATGTTTGTTATTCTCAAGTGGTAAATCCTAAAGAAAACAGTCCTGGAGCAAGTGAAGCTAGAGTTTCTTAGGAAAATGAGTGCAGAACTGAAGACATGCTATGAGTCCAATATAACTGTCTGACAGGCTGATGGGGGCATAGCTAATCTGGTGCTGTATCGTTCTGGGACTACGAGTTAGAGGCAGCAAAATTCTATCTGTTTTCTTCCTCCTGACTATGCTCGCACTATTTCACTTGGAATATTTTCATATCACTGTAACATGAACACTTGCTTAGGAATCATGTTGGTTATTTAGAATAGAAATTTCTCTAAGAGAAGAAAATAACCCGTTAAGTAATAGAACATGCTTTTCTTTGCTGTGTGTATCAAGCTCAGTAAATTTTTCTCCAAAAAAAGTGGAAAGATCGCCTAGGCTACTTTAGAGCAGCGTTCTTATTCCTTCCTTCACTTACTCATTCAGCCACAGATAAAGTATTTATTAAGTTTGAACTACATGGGCCAGAATTTTTAAAAGGTTGAGATCCTTAATGTGCTCCATTGCTTTCAGATAGTCAAAACCTATAATGGTTGATTAATTACCCGCTTATTTAACTCTCCTTGTATCTGTGACTTTTCCAGGTTGTATGAATTAGCCTGTCACACTGACTGAGCCGTGTTTCCTGCTTGACCAATGGAATAGTGACAAAATTGGAGCAACCACAAGCTGAGGAAGTTGGTTTTGTAGGACCTGCTCATTCTTACCCTCGGCCGTAAGCAGGAGAACGTGCCTAAATCGTTCTGCTGGAAGATGAGAGATGTGTCCAGCAGAACCTTCTTGTTCCACACAACTGTCCCGTGAAGATCCTACATCAGTCAACAGTTAGTCTTCCCTTAGACATGTGAGGACACCCAGCCAAGACCAGCAGAACTTCCACGCTGATCACACATCTCTGCCAACCCGTGTAAGTAACACAGTAAGATAAACCATACTCAGTTCAGGTCCGGCAGATCATGAGCTAAGTCAGTTTCTATACCACTATGGTCCTTGGTTGTTGGGCAGCTATACTGTAGCCGGAGGCATCTGGTGTATCCTACCACAAGCTTGGTACTACTGCTGCTGCAGAGCTTCAGTTGAGTTTATAATTGGATTCCGAGTAGATGTAAACCCCTTCACAAGGGCAGATATTTTTGCCTGTAAAGCCATTTAAAGCATTTGACTGACATATGTTACACACACCACATTCTAGGTGTACTCAATTTTGTTTTATTTTCTGGCCAGTGTGATGTAAGCTCTACCATCTCTTGGACATTGCGCTTCTCAATGGGCCTCTGCACACAACGTTCTCTTTCCTCACTACAGACCTTGGAGGCTTTCCTGATCCCACCCAGTGCTATCCAAGACCAGCCCATGGCCTTAGGCAGCCCTTACCCAAAAGTTCTCCAAAAAGACTCTAGCTTTTCTCAAGCATAGAAGTCTCAGGTCAGCCTAATGATTGAAGTAAAATGTATATGATTTCATTGGACTTATCATTTTAATTAATTTTGATATTATTTGGAAAGATTATATTGTGTGGGATATTACTTATGATTGATTAAATGTTGTATACATAGCCATGTGTATCATTTAGGCATTAGGGGTTTGACTCAAAAAGTAAGCTAGCATGGAACACTGAAAATTGAAAGTTGCATCAAATTTCCTACACTAATAATGCCTATCCAGGGACAAACATCAGTCATATATTTCTAACTGCCTGCATGAAAAATGCAGAATTTTAGATCACAGGTCTCAGAAATTACCAGCAAATCTATTTTTTTTTTTTTTTTTGCGGTACTGGGGATCTAACTCAGGACCCTGCGCTTGCTAGGCAAGCACTTATTCCACTGAGCTACATCCCCAGCCCCCAAATCTATTTTTTAATAGATACGAAAAATTTTTAAAAAATTGTTCAGGTCAAAGCAACAGAGTGGCCTTGGTGTCTAACATTTTAATTAGGTAACAGTTTAAAATTTCCTAGTAGAGAGTTAAAAATATACTATTAAATTTCTCAGCTATGCAATATTTATTCATGGTGTTTTAATTTTGACTGTTTAATTTTTTTCCCTTTAATCAATTTGCCACACTTAAGGTCTCCAAAGTTTCACGTGAGAAGCAAAATAAAAGATTTAAAGACCACGATTTTTTTTAAAAGCCAGATTTTAATGCTGCCTTTGCTACTTATTAGCTACGAGCTTTTATTGGTCAAACACTTCACCCCTCTGGACCTCAGCTGATCTATCTAAAAAGAAGAGAAGAGAGCCTTGCTCAGCAGTGGGGAATCAGCACAGAGGGCTCACTGCCTCTGTGAGCAAACAAGTGTGCAAGAGACAGTAATGACGCTGGGTGGGTCATAAAGATTATGGAATTAAAATGAATAGAATGGGACGCCTGGCAAACAACGGATAGCAAGACGGCAGAGCTCAGGAGCCTGGCAGCCCATACAACTCTGTCACCATGTAAGGGAGCAGCTCCCTGCGTGCTCAGATGTTGGTGGAAAGGTGTCGGGAACACGAAGACTGTCAGCACCTCCTCTCGCTCTATTTATGTAAACCTTGAAATCATTGGAAGATAGGTTCAGGTTTTCTCCTTCACCCCATGCACTTATATCAAAGTAAGGAAGAGATTTTGGGTGTTGCAGAGGCATCTGTTCAAGATGTTAGGGAGGGGGTATAATTGGGGAAGGTGATTTGGTCAGAACTGAGTTCAAAATGATGACATGCAGGTAGAGAAATTCTAACAGGAACCTGAATCGGTTTTTGATTCAGTTTTTTTTTTTTACGTTTTTTTTTTT